>QJPP01003786.1:0-233305 GCA_003996215.1 Jaltomata sinuosa
ATTTTCCTTGAACCGTTAGAGCTTGTTGTAGCGGCCCCAAGTCACTTAAGGCTCGTCAGGACCGGTATTTCGGTGTCGGGTCCATTTGTTTGGTCGCATTATAAGTTTTGAAGACAAGTAAGTCGGCAAAAGTTATCGTAAGTTCCTTTAATAAATTTTCTGAACTTTGGGTAAAATGTCTCAGGGCTTTTCTCCCAATATATAAAGAGTTAGAAGTCCCCCAAAATACCAAATCGAAGGTCTACGAGTCTAGTTTCCAATGCACAAAACCTCACGTCCAACTGATCTCGGAGTAAAAAGTTATATTATTATTACCTTTTAAAAATATTTTAAAGGTTTATGAAAAATATTTTTGTTACGATATAATGGTATATGTATTCATTTTATAAGGTTTTTGTACATTGTAATATTTTAACGGAGATAGTAAATTTCGTTATGTTGAAATTTATTATTATAGTATAGTAGATTTTATTTGAAATGATTTTCTATTAATTATGGTATATTCAAAAAGTTATTTATATTTTATCACGAAATTATGCAATATCCGAGTACGTACGTTTTGTGATAATATCAATTTGGATGTTGCCACTCCACTTCCACGTGGAAGTGGTAGGAGTGGACAACAAAAGGGGATTAGAAGCCACGTAGTGGGCTTAGCTGTTGGTAAGTACCAACTCTAATTGTTAAATATACTTTGCCTTTTATAATAAAAGGGATTTTCATCACAAAAGAAGAGGGCACTTATATCATAAGCTCCTGACAATTTTTCTTCAGTTATTTTTTAGCAAATGGTTGGCTAAAAGCATTTCTTTCACCGATATGTCGTCCATATTTTCCTAAGTCACCCTAATGAGGGAGTTTTATAAGAAATACAACTGACGTATATTTGATCTGTGAAGAAATTCATTATCCACTTCAAGTTATTCAAGCCCGAATTCGAGTTAATTTCATTTCGAGGCTTTTCAGAGAGGTTTGAGCTTGTCATCGGAAGACAGGTAGGTTATGATTTATTTTCCCTAGACTCCGCATATATAGGATAAAATTGTATTAATGGGCAACCTTGGGTTGGTTTATTAGGTTGGTACCACAAACCTCGACCGCTTTATTCATGTCCGCCTACTTTTGTTCCTCCATTGCTTGTAGTACTTGCCGATATATTTTATTTACTCTTGTGGTCCTGTGAGGCCTTGTTGACTCTGTAACATAGAAGGTGGGATTTTGGGAAAGTCCGCGAGTCCCGGGCATAGAATTATCCTTCTAGGCTGGTTATGCTTGCTGAGTAGCTGTGGGCCTGTGCAGGGTCGATAGGTTGATTGTGAGCTGCTGGGCAGCTATTGTGTGTGATCATACCATTTCCATGCATATAAAGAGGTTTTATCCATGTTTTACTATGGTTTTGGCTTCGGGCCTACTGGCACCATTTTCTCACCTTGCATTGCACCGGGGGCCTGTTTTTAATGAAAATGATTTGATTTAACTTGTGAATATTCCTGGGTAAAAGAAAGTAAAATTATGTTTTAAAACACCAGTTTTACGATGAACGCTAGACTCGGCAGGGCCGGGGTGCTAGTTGAGTTTTCTTGCTACTTGAGATGATTTTTAGCCTCGGTCGGACCTAGCACCTGAGATGACTTTCTACTGTTTAGACCCGGTTATGCCTGGGCACCCTTGGAGGGGGTTTTGAGATATTTTCCTACTACTTTAGTCCTGGACAGGGTCTGGGCATGTATATTCGAGACTGGGTCTCTATCTTGAACCCGAACTTGCTTCCGGACGACATGTTTTGATACTGAGTTTTAGTATGGGGTCTGGGACCTCCATGGACCTTGCCATCCGGGCCAGGGGCTTTGGGATGCGTGTTCCATAGGAATGGTATACGGTGAAGTAGAGGTATACGGGCAGTATCCTTCCATGGAACCTACCTGCTGGGCCGGATCGGCACCGGAGGAGGTACATACAGAGATACCATTTCACTTGAGATCTTCATGCATCATATCATTCATTGTTTGAGGCTCCACCCTTGTTTGTTGTTTGTTGATTGTACGCTCCGGTAGTATGGGATGCCGGAGGGTTTTGTTTTCACTTGTTTGTGTTCCTCGGTTGTATGGGCGGCCGGGGACTGTAGGTAGACTTTTGCTATTTACTTACAGAATTGTTCCCTGTTACGGTTAAGTATGAAATTGGTTACTGCTAGACTGTTAGTTTCTGGATTTAAGATTGATATGATTAGTTGAGTTTGATTCATGTCTCTGAGCATGCCTATCATTACTCTTCCCCTCTTCTTATACTTGAGGTTACCGATATACTGTCCTTTTCGTAAACTTATTATGTATACACTGTTATTGCAAGGACCCCAGGTGCGTTACTTCTTACTTTCACCTGTGCCTATGGTATGTATATTATGCTTACTGGCCTCACATGTGGTTCTGTTGATTTCCCTCTGGGCTAGTTCCTGTGTACCTTTCGTTGATTTCTGTGACTGCTTGCTTCTATTCTGTCTGTTACTACGCTTTTATCTTATATGTGCCCAGTCGGCCTATGATACCTACTGGGTACCTTATGCTTCACATTTGGTGCTCACCCTACCCCCCTGCATCTTTGGGTGCAGATCCTAGCGTGGCCATCGCTGTTAGATCGCTGTGATTCGTGCTTGGAGATCTGTTGGGGACTACTTCAGACTGAGGGTGAGCTCTTGGCGATCGGAGCTTAGCTTTAGTTTATCTTTTGCTTCATGTACTCTATTACCATTCAGAGACATATGTATATATTATTTTGGATCGTTTGCACTCCATGTATGTAGTTTTGGCTCTATACTATGATACCAGGTCTTGGGGTTTGGTTTAGTTTCCGCATATGTATATATGTACTCCTGTTATCTATTCTCCTCATCTTACTCTCTTACTTTTGCTTATTAAACTATTCTTCCGCTTATTTGTTAGATAGTAGCCCATTACTAACTGTCCTAGGCTACGGAAATTGGTTCGCCTACTGGGGGGTTGTAGGTGCCATCATGACCGAGAAATCGGGTCGTGACACAAACTCACATCTAAGTGTACGCATCGCACATGCAAATGCACCCCAAGACAGTAAGGCTGCCAAAAAGGTCAAAATGTGCAAAATGGGTGCATTCCGTACCTCAAAATATGCTCGTCCCACATCCAAACGCACGCCAAAAATAGTAACTCTGCCAGACATGACAAAACATGTGAAGTTGATGCATTTTGCACCAGATGTTGTGCATGTCGCATTAGCCATCGCACCCCAAACCAGTGAGTTGAGAAAAACTTGGCAGAAATATCTACCATCAGTTGAGGATTAGGGCGGAGGACATCCCTAAGACAGCATTCAGGACATGTTATGGCCATTATGAGTTCCTGACGATGTCTTTTGGGTTGACTAATGCCCCCGCAGCCTTTATGAACTTGATGCACAGGGTTCTTGTCCCATATTTGGACTCATTTGTGATAGTTTTTATAGAAGACATCTTGGTATACTCGCATAGTAGAGATGCATGAGCAGCACTTGAGGGTTATACTCCAGACTTTGAGAGATCATCGGCTTTATGCCAAGTTCTCAAAGTGTAAGTTTTGGCTTGAGTCAGTTGCATTCCTAGGGCACGTGGTGTCTAAGGATGGTTTTAGGGTTGATCCTGGAAAGATTTTTGCGATTTGTGATTGGCCTAGACTTACTACTACTACTGAGGTCCGCAGGTTTATTGGGTTAGCAGGTTACTACCGACGGTTCATTGAGGGATTTTCTTCCATAGCAGTACCCTTGACTATGCTGACTAGGAAGGATGTCCCATTTCAGTGGTCGGATCAGTGTGAGGTTAGCTTCCAGAGGCTTAAGGCCTTATTGACTTCAGCTCCAGTTTTGACTTTGCCGGTTGAGGGTCAGAGCTTCTCCGTGTATTATGATGCTTCTGGGGTTGGTCTTGGTTGTGTGTTGATGCAGCAGGGTCGAGTAATAGCATATGCGTCGAGGCAGCTGAAGGTTCACGAGCGCAACTACCACACTCATGACTTAGAGTTGGCAGCGGTAGTTTTCATGCTCAAGATCTGGAGGCATTACCTATATGGAGTTCACTGTGATATCTTCACTGATCAACGTAGTCTTCAGTATATCACGAGTCAGCGAGAGTTGAACTCGAGACAAAGGAGATGGGTCGAGTTACTGAAGGACTATGACTTCACTATTCTGTATCATCCGGGCAAGGCAAACGTGGTAGCGGATGCCTTGAGCCGGAAGGCAGTGAGTATGGGTAGCCTAGCTTCTCTTTCAGTTTCAGAGCGACCATTGGCCTTGGACATCCAGTCCTTGGCTAATCGTTTGGTTAGGCTTGACTTGTCAGATCCTAGCAGAGTTCTTGCCAGTGTTGAGGTTCGTTCTACTTTGATAGATCAGATTCAGAGCCGTCAGTTTGAGGATCAGCAGTTGTGTGACCTTCGTGATCGGGTTGTTCAGGGTGAGACCAGTCGGGCTACTCTAGATTCAGATGGGGTTCTGAGGTTCGATAGTCGCCTTTGTGTTCCAAGGATTAGTGATTTGATTCAGTTGATACTTCATGAGGCACATTGTATTAGATACTCCATTCACCCTGGCACAACAAAGATGTATAGAGACTTGAGACAGCTTTACTGGTGGAGTGGTATGAAGCGGGATATAGGGGATTTCGTATCTCGGTGCTTGAACTGTCAGCAGGTTAAGTTCGAGCACATGAGACCTGGTGGTTTGATGCAGCGACTTCCCATTCCTGAATGGAAGTGGGAAGGTATTACTATGGACTTCGTTGTTGGTTTGCCTCGTACTTCTTATGGTGTAGAGAGGTTAGCTCAGATCTACCTTCGTGAGATTGTTGGGTTGCATGGGGTCCCATCTTCTATTACTTCAGACCGCGGCACTCAGTTCACATCTCAGTTCTGGAGGACTATTCAGCGAAATTTGGGTACAGAGGTTCATCTTAGTACCGCTTTCCACCCTCAGACAAATGTCCAGTCCGAGAGGACCATTCAGATTCTGGAGGACATGCTTCGAGCCTGTGTTCTTGACTTTGGAGGTTCATGGGATCAGTTTGTTCCCTTGGCAGAGTTTGCTTATAATAACAGCTTCCATTCGAGTATCCGGCATGGCACCTTTTGAGGACTTGTATGGTAGGCGTTGCAGATCGCTGATTGGTTGGTTTGATGGTTCTGAATCTAGGCCACGGAGCACATATTTGCTTCGAGATTCCTTAGATCAGGTTCGAGCGATTCAGGACAGACTTCGGGCAGCTCAGAGCAGGCAGAAGAGTTATGCTGATCATAGGCTTTGTGCCTTGGAGTTTAGTGTCGGTGACTTGGTGTTTCTCTGTGTATCGCCCATGAAGGGCGTGATGAGATTTGGTAGGCAGGGCAAGCTTAGCCCCAGGTACATTGGGCCGTTTGAGATTCTTCAGAGGGTTGGTAGCGTTGCCTATCAGTTAGCCTTACCTCCGATGTTTTCAGCTATACATCCTGTATTTCATGTTTCAATGTTGCATCGGTATGTTCCAGATGAGTCTCATGTGTTGCAGTGGGATTCAGTTCAGTTGGGTGAGGGTTTAGCCTTTGTTGAGGAGCCGGCAGCCATTTTGGCCAGAGATGTCAGGAGATTGAGATCTCGAGAGATCCCGGTTGTTAAGGTTCAGTGAAGGCACCGTCCAGCCAAGGAGGCTACCTGGGAGACCGAGAGAGATATGTGGGCTCAGTATCCGCAGCTGTTTGAGCCTTCAGGTACCCCCTTGACCTTGACTTTTGAGGATGAAAGTCCTTTTTAGTAGTGGATGATGTAATGACCCTTTCGGTTATTTCCACGTATACGTTTTTCTTGAACCGTTAGAGCTTGTTTGTAGCGGCCCCAAGTCACTTAAGGCTTGTCAGGACCGGTATTTCGGTGCCGGGTCCATTTGTTTGGTCGTATGATAAGTTTTGAAGACAAGTAAGTCGGCAAAAGTTATCGTAAGTTCCTTTAATAAATTTTCTGAACTTTGGGTAAAATATTTCAGGGCTTTTCTCCCAATATATAAAGAGTTAGAAGTCCCCCAAAATACCAAATCGAAGGTCTACGAGTCTAGTTTCCAACGCACAAAACCTCACGTCCAATTGATCTCGGAGTAAAAAGTTATATTATTATTACCTTTTTAAAATATTTTAAAGGTTTATGAAAAATATTTTTGTTACGATATAATGGTATATGTATTTATTTTATAAGGTTTTTGTACATTGTAATATTTTAACGGAGATAGTAAATTTAGTTATGTTGAAATTTATTATTATAATATAGTAGGTTTTATTTGAAATGATTTTCTATTAATTATGGTATATTCAAAAAGTTATTTATATTTTATCACGAACTTATGCAATATCCGAGTACGTACGTTTTGTGATAATATCAATTTGGATGTTGCCACTCGACTTCCACGTGGAAGTGGTGGGAGTGGACAACAAAAGGGGATTAGAAGCCACGTAGTGGGCTTAGCTGTTGGTAAGTACCAACTCTAATTGTTAAATATACTTTGCCTTTTATAATAAAAGGGATTTTCATCACAAAAGAAGAGGGCACTTATATCATAAGCTCCTGACATTTTTTCTTCAGTTATTTTTTAGCAAATGGTTGGCTAAAAGCATTTCTTTCACCGATATGTCGTCCATATTTTCCTAAGTCACCCTAATGAGGGAGTTTTGTAAGAAATACAACTGACGTATATTTGATCTGTGAAGAAATTCATTATCCACTTCAAGTTATTCAAGCCCGAATTAGAGTTAATTTCATTTCGAGGCTTTTCAGAGAGGTTTGAGCTTGTCATCGGCAGACAGGTAGGTTATGATTTATTTTTCCTAGACTCCGCATATATAGAATAAAATTGTATTAATGGGCAACCTTGGGTTGGTTTATTAGGTTGGTACCACAAACCTCGACCGCTTTATTCATGTCCGCCTACTTTTGTTCCTCCGTTGCTTGTAGTACTTGCTGATATATTTTATTTACTCTTGTGGTCCTGTGAGGCCTTGTTGACTCTGTAACATAGAAGGTGGGATTTTGGGAAAGTCCGCGAGTCCCGGGCATAGAATTATCCTTCTAGGCTGGTTATGCTTGCTGAGTAGCTGTGGGCCTGTGCAGGGTCGATAGGTTGATTGTGAGCTGCTGGGCAGCTATTGTGTGTGATCATACCATTTCCATGCATATAAAGAGGTTTTATCCATGTTTTACTATGGTTTTGGCTTCGGGCCTACTGGCACTATTTTCTCACCTTGCATTGCACCGGGGGCCTGTTTTTAATGGAAATGATTTGATTTAACTTGTGAATATTCCTGGGTAAAAGAAAGTAAAATTATGTTTTAATACACAAGTTTTATGATGAACGCTAGACTCGGCAGGGCCGGGGTGCTAGTTGAGTTTTCTTGCTACTTGAGATGATTTTTAGCCTCGGTCGGACCGAGCACCTGAGATGACTTTCTACTGTTTAGACCCGGTTATGCCTGGGCACCCTTGGAGGGGTTTTTGAGATATTTTCCTACTACTTTAGTCCTGGACAGGGTCTGGGCATGCATATTCGAGACTGAGTCTCTATCTTGAACCCGAACTTGCTTCCGGACGACATGTTTTGATACTGAGTTTTAGTATGGGGTCTGGGACCTCCATGGACCTTGCCATCCGGGCCAGGGGCTTTGGGATGCGTGTGCCAGAGGAAGGGTATACGGTGGAGTAGAGGTATACGGGCAGTATCCTTCCATGGAACCTACCTGCTGGGCCGGATCGGCACCGGAGGAGGTACATACTGAGATACCATTTCACTTGAGATCTTCATGCATCATATCATTCATTGTTTGAGGCTCCACCCTTGTTTTTTGTTTGTTGATTGTACGCTCCGGTAGTATGGGATGCCGGAGGGTTTGTTTTCACTTGTTTGTGTTCCTCGGTTGTATGGGCGGCCGGGGGACTGTAGGTAGATTTTTGCTATTTACTTACAGAATTGTTCCCTGTTACGGTTAAGTATGAAATTGGTTACTGCTAGACTGTTAGTTTCTGGATTTAAGATTGATATGATTAGTTGAGTTTGATTCATGTCTCTGAGCATGTCTATCATTACTCTTCCCCTCTTCTTATACTTGAGGTTACCGGTATACCGTCCATTTCGTAAACTTATTATGTATACACTGTTATTGCAAGGACCCCAGGTGCGTTACTTCTTACTTTCACCTGTGCCTATGGTATGTATATTATGCTTACTGGCCTCACATGTGGTTCTGTTGATTTCCCTCTGGGCTAGTTCCTGTGTACCTTTCGTTGATTTCTGTGACTGCTTTCTTCTATTCTGTCTGTTACTACGCTTTTATCTTATATGTGCCCAGTCGGCCTATGATACCAACTGGGTACCTTATGCTTCGCATTTGGTGCTCACCCTACCCCCCTGCATCTTTGGGTGCAGATCCTAGCGTGGGCCATCGCTGTTAGATCGCTGTGATTCGTGCTTGGAGATCTGTTGGGGACTACTTCAGACCGAGGGTGAGCTATTGGCGATCAGAGATTAGCTTTAGTTTATCTTTTGCTTCATGTACTCTATTACCATTCAGAGACATATGTATATATTATTTTGGATCGTTTGCACTCCATGTATGTAGTTTTGGCTCTATACTATGATACCAGGTCTTGGGGTTTGGTTTAGTTTCCGCATATGTATATATGTACTCCTGTTATCTATTCTCCTCATCTTACTCTCTTACTTTTGCTTATTAAACTATTCTTCCGCTTATTTGTTAGATAGTAGCCCATTACTAACTGTCCTAGGCTACGGGAATTGGTTCGCCTACTGGGGGATTGTAGGTGCCATCATGACCGAGAAATCGGGTCGTGACACAAACTCACATCTAAGTGTACGCATCGCACATGCAAATGCACCCCAAGACAGTAAGGCTTCCAAAAAGGTCAAAATGTGCAAAATGGGTGCATTCCGTACCTCAAAATATGCACGTCGCACATCCAAACGCATGCCAAAAATAGTAACTCTGCCAGACATGACAAAACATGTGAAGTTGGTGCATTTTGCACCAGATGTTGTGCATGTCGCATTAGCCATCGCACCCCAAACCAGTGAGTTGAGAAAAACTTGGCAGAAATATCTAGGTGAGATGCACCTGCGGTAGAATGGGCCGCAGGTGCGGTGACGCAGGTGCGGTCTATTAGACGCAGGGGCGACGATGCACCTGCGGCTAAGGAAGCAAAGGTGCACCTGTCGAGTATTATTGGCAGAAGTTAAAAGGGCACGCACCCTTTCAATTAAGCCACTTCTTTCCAACCGTACCCATCACCCTCTCCTCTCAACTCCTTAATCTCTCACTAATTTTCCCTCACTCTCACACACTACACTTCCCCACTACTACACAAGGGAAATTTCAAGGCGAAAAAGAGAAGAAACTCTTTGATTGTTCAAGAAAGAAAAGGTTCTAAGATCCAAGTTCTATTCCCCCATAAATTCTCAAGGTATGTGTCTTGTTCCATTTAACTTGATGTCTATTTTTGTAAAAGGTGAATCTTTAAAGTGCTTATAATTGTGAAGTATGAACAATAGTGTAAAATCTTGATGTTTTGGTTGCAGAAAAAGAGGTTGCCGCAGGTGCGGTCCTGAAGGTGCAGGGGTAATGCCGCACCTGCGCTCATCAGGATGCCGTTGCGGCAGTCAATGGGAAGTCAATGAACAATGCAGGTGCGCTGGTAAGACCGCTGGTGGGCCGCCGCACCTGTGATGCAAAATTCCACAGGTGCGGCTGCTGGCAGATTTTTTGCAAAATAGTAGCGGTGCTTCCGCGTCTCCTCGATGTGCAAAAAATTATTTCTTTGGCCTACCTGCTTGGTTTTGAATTGATGAACACGTTCATACACTCCTTATAACTTGATGCCACATTTTTAGGTACTTCAAGCTTGAAAAAATGGATCAAGATCTTGTTGATGATGAACCTTTGGGTGGTGAAATTACGGAGGAAGCTTCGGAAGAACCATATGACACCTCAACGTTCATGTCCTGTGATTGTCAGCGTCGCTTCTACAAAAATCTCCTTGATAAGAAGATTAAGTCAGAAAGGGGGATAGATGACACAAATTTAGAGGCACGTCTCCCAGATTTTTATGGGTGTCTTTTGACTACGGGATGGACCTGTTTCGTACCTACCCCTTGTGAGGAAAATGAGGAATTGGTGAGGGAGTTTTATGCAAACTTAAAGCATACGGACTTCAACAACCTAGAACTCATCATTTGAGGGAAAGTTGTGAAATTCGGGCCAAAACAGATTAATGCACATTATGGGTTGCCGAACTATCCACTTGAGCCTATGCAACAAAAGGATTCTTGTTCGGAAACTTGGATAGCATCTAAGTTGTTCCCTCAGGGAGTGACAGTGAGTTGGGAAAGCACTCTCTAGTCCATATCATCAAAGACTTTCACAGCTGAGGCGAGAATGTGGCTTGAGATTATTTGTAGCCATGTTTCACCTTCCGAGCATAAATCTGGGGTTCCTCCTCTTTGGGATAGGATGATTACTTGCATTTTTGACGGCATTCCTGTGAATGCCGGTCACTATATTGTTCGGGAGCTGAAAGAGTATTTGCTTCAGGAAATCCCTACCTTGTTGTTCCCCTCCTTGATTACTGAGCTGTGCCGATTAACTGAGGTTCCTGAATGTCTTAAGGATAATTTGGTGGCACCTGATAAACTATACAATCCATTGAAGGTGCATGGGGAAGGAGGGGAGATACAGAGTAAGATAAGGAAAATTGATTTAGTAGTGGAGCCGCCTTCTTCCTCTCAGGGTACTCAGGCTGAGGGCCCTTTTGGGTCGATTACTTTTCAGTTAGCTTCCATCGGGGAGATCATTAGTCAGATGCCCAGTATCTCTGAACAGCCAACACTGTCAGCCGATCTATTCACCAGAGCAGAGATGTAGTCATACTTGGAGGCACAGAAGCAGCAGGGCAATTCTATTGCCACAGTGACAGCCTCAGTAGGGATGCTTGAGCAAGCCTTTGTTGAGTCTGCCAAGGCTCATGCAAATCTTCAGTGAGATTTTGAGGATGAAAAGAAAAAGAATAAGAAGATGAACAAGTTCATGGTCAAGATTTGGAGAGGTATCAAAGCCATCTTTAAATGGGGGTAGTCGAGCAAGAAGATCCCGATGTCTAAAGATGATAATAGTGAGGAGTACTCTTTCCTATCTGAGGAAGAGAGCGATGAGGATGATGATGATTAGGCACAATCCTCTGTTTAGCATGGTGCATCACACTCTTGAGTTTGCTAGTCTGATGCAGACTCCAGGAAGCCTCGCACTTTCTACTCTTGCCTTTCATTTCTTTATTTTGCATTGAGGACCATACTTTACTTTTTTGTTGGGGGTGGTGTTTTGCCCATGTTGTTATTGGATATTTGTTTTGTTGGATATTATGCCCTTGTAGGGCTTGTTGGTTGGATATTGCCCTCATCGGGTTTTGTGTTGTGTGAAATTTGGTTGGATTAGTCATTTTTGGTTTTATTTTCTTTATTTTTAAATAGTTGGTTTTGAGTGACGATTCCCAATAATAGATTGAGTGACGACATTCTTAAGGGAAAATCGTTACTTTGTGTGGTGTTGAAGCCAAGGGAAGTCTGAGTACCTACTAGGCTAGATGAGATTGCCTGTGTGTGGAGGTGTGCCATATCGATTTAGATATATGAATTGGCCCTATGATAGATTGAGTGATGACATTCTTAAGGGCAATTCTCCATCTTTTGAGATAAGTTGGATAATGATTCGATTGGTACTAATTGATTTAGTCTTGCATGCGAATTGAGTTTTAAGCATACCCCTCCAAAAATTCTTGTGACGTAGTTGGAAAGCAAAGAATGATGCTTGTGACAATTCCTTTGATATTTTTGTGACTTTTGACTAATTAGTGATTACATAGATGCAAAATGTGGCTCCATTTATCCTTGATAGGAAGAACATTGATCCGTCTTGAATAATTTGTATGCCATGTGTGGTGAGCTTTGTTGATTAATCCCCGTGCTTGCTTTTGTCATCCAGAACTTGCATGGTTAGTCATTCTAATGCTAGTCTTAACTGTGTTGGTTGGAGAAATGACCTTAGGCCTTCTTTGTGATTATTGAAGCCTACTAAGCCCTTAAAGCCCACCATTGCACTCAAAATTGTATCACTAGTCACCCCTCTCAAGCCTAATACCTCTTCTTTGGCAACCATAGTACAAGCCTTAAACCATTTTTAAAATGAATCCCTCTTTTGATACCATCCCTCCTTGAGCTCTAAGAGTGTGAAATCGAGGCTAAAAGCCTAAGTTGGGGTGATGAAGAAATACCTTGGAGGAGTGATAAGTGAGTAAAACTTGGTTTGTGGTCAAAGCCTATAAAGAATTGCACAAAAAGAAGAAGGAATTTGAAAGGAAAGCAATAATAAAAGGAAAATAGGAAAGAAACTGAATCCTCCAAGGTGAATAGAATGACAAAAGTGGGGCATCATGTGAATTGAGTGAAAGGGTGCCTTGTATTAAACAAAAATGAAAAGAAATGGCTTCAGTTTCAAATTGAAAAAGTTGTGTAGTGTTCAAGGAGGAGGTAGTCACTCTAATCCAAAATGCTTTCCTACCCTTCTCCTAGCCTACATTACAAGCTTAAAAAAGTCCTTTGAGATCTCTAACCGATCATTTTTGAGCTAGTGGTGAATGAAAATAAGGGAAAGCTTATGGGTTGATACTTGTTTGTACTTGAGGTTCTTTGTGAGTGATAGCGTTGTGCATTTGTCCCTTGTTTCATCATTGTGAATAGTGTGTTTTGGGGACCTTCTTTGTTGTGAGGGCATGCGAATTTAGATAGCGGTGATGTTGTTACTTCCAAAAAGAATCAAATGAGCATAATTAGTGCTAATGGTCATAAGTCATTTCTTGAGGATTGGTTGTTGTCACTCGGTCATATTTGTAAGCCTTTTGCAACTCTTGAAAATGTTTGTGAAATTGAGGGGATGGTTGTGTTGAGCATTCGCCTGTGATTGACTAATTATTAGTACCAACCAACATCATCTCTATGGTGCTTAAGTTGACAAGTGGGTTGTGAAGAAGAGAGGATGTCCCTTGTGCTTAAAGAAAATGGAATATTTTTGTGGTGTGATTGCAAATTTGCTTGAGGACAAGCAAGAACTTAAGTTGGGGGTGTTGATAAGTGGTGGATTTACCACTTATTTATATCTCTTTTCTTATGCTTTTATGTCTTCTAATGATGATATGAGATCACTTATGGCATGTTTTGGTCATATTTCAGGTGATTTGTGTTTCTGTGGATAGTTGGAACAAGTGGAGCAAAAAGGGACAAAAGTTGGAGCAAAAGGGAACTTACTCCACTGAAGTATCAGGTCAGCCGCCCCTGCGTCTAATGAGGCGCACCTGCGCTCCCGCAGGAGTGGATCCAAGGGCGCACCTGCAACCCTTTTGCCAACATGCCATAGGAACACTTACTCCAAATGGGCCACCACAGCGACCTCACTCTTGTGCTATAGCTGCTGCCCCTGCAGCCACGCACCTGCGGCTAAAATTCCACAAGTGCGGCTGCCAAATTCCAGCCAAGCTCCAAGTGGTCATTTCACATCCGGAAAAACCCCAAAGCCACATATAACACTTCCAAGCTGTCTTGAAACACATCTTTGGCTAATCCTTGGAACTTTTGGAAAGCTTGGAGAGCAAGTTCATTAACCAACACCATAGGAGTGAAGATTTGGTTGCTCTTTATTGAAACATCTTTAGTTTTCATTCTTCAACTCTTGTTCTTAATTGTTATTTTATTGGTGTATTATTGACATGAGATTTTGGGTTTTTATTAGAGATAATACTTTTTGGGTTATTGAATTCATATATAGATTTTGTTCTTGTTTTATTATTTGGGTCTATTGAATCCTCCATTGCTTGAATTTATAGTCAATGGTTGCAAACATTGACTTAGCTTTCTAATTTAGGTTTTTGCTCGGGAGAGAAATTCTCAAATTCGGGAAGATTCACTAGTGGGTACTTGGGAATCCATTTAGATTGGAGGCTAGGAATAGCTCTAATCACAGGAATCTCCTATTTAAGGGTCCGAGCTAGGAATAAGACGATTTCCCCAAGTTATTTGGATAGTTTATTGCTTAATCGTGTTAGTTCGAGAGAAAACACACGAGATATATGCCCAATTGGTCGAAAGACAGTTAGGCATACCTTTAGCCAAGACTACCTAGGTGTCAACCAGTTGCAAGTCTTGTGAATTGAATTCCAATTCCCCAATTCTCCCTTGTTATCCTTGCTTGGTGAAAGCAAGGTGAAACCATTGATCACTCTATCTTTTATTTGATTTTCTTTTATCTTTAATTGTAGTCTAAAACCCCCTTTTAGATATACTTTCCCTTTTTGTTATTTGAACTTCAATAAGTTGCTTGGACTCTTTATTAACTCGATCGCGAATACATTGTTCCCTTGGGTAGGACCCCGACACTCATTGGGAATTATAAATTTTGTTTTGACTACGCGATCGTTGTGGCCTCCTACTTAGAGAGCACGATTTGAGCGTTATCAAAATGCATGGAAACCGTGCTATGAATTCCATAGTCATCTCTTCCCACTTCCACTTAGAATGGAAAGTCTATGCATTAATCCACTAGGTCTCATGTGCTCGAACTTAACCTGCAGACATTTCAAGCACCCAAAATACAAACTCCGCTATGTCCCTCTTCATACCATTCCACTAATAAACCTACCTCTAGTCTCAATACATCTTAGCTGCACCAGGATGGATGGAGTATTTAGATCAACTGTATCAAGTGCCCAACTCTTGGAACATAAAAGCAGCCATCAAATCTCAAAATACCATTAGAATCTAAAGTAGCCCTACTGGCCTTACCTCGTACAACTTAATCACGAATATCACTAAAACGTTGATCCTCAAACTAACGCTGTTGAATCTGATCAACCTGAGTAGAACGAATGTCAACACTGGCAAGAACTCTGCTAGGATCTGACAAATAAAGCCTAACCAAATGGTTAGTCAAGGAATGGATTTCCAAGGACAACAGCTGCTCCGAAACGAAAAGATATGCCAAGCTGAACATACTCACTGCCTTCTGGATCAAGGCATCCGCTACCATGTTTGCCTTGCCCCAATGGTACAAAATAGTGATGTTGTAGTCCTTCAGTAACTCAATCCATCTTTGTTGCCTAGAGTTCAGCCTTCACTGAATCATGATTTACTGAAGACTATGATGGTTGGTGTAAATCTCACAGTGAACTCCACATAGATAGTGCCTCCAGATCATGAGCATGAACTCATAATGGCCATAACGTGTCTTGAATGCTGCCTTAGGGATGTCCTCTGCCCTAATGCTCAACTGGTGATAGCTTGACCTCAAATCTATCTTAGAGAACGCTGCTGCACCCTAGAGCTGATCAAACAAGTAATCTATATGTTGTATCGGGTACCTATTCTTTATAGTCATCTTATTCAACTACTGATAATCAATACTTATCCGCATCGAGCCATCTTTGTTTTTCACAAATAGAACTAGATCCCCCGAAGTTCGGAAGCTGAACCTTAAGCTCCCTCAACTCAGCTGGAGCCATACGATATAGAGTAATGGAAATGGGCTTGGTGCCCGGCTCTAACTTAATGGAAAAATCTATATCATTCTCAGGTTGAAGGCTTTGTAGGTCAGTCGGGAACACATCTAAGAAGTCTTTAACCACAAGGACCAACTCAGGAGAAGAAGTGTCGGTGCTAACATTCTATATATATGCTAGATAATCCAAACACTTGCGCAAAGTCACCTTCCTAGCCTAAAGACAAGAAATGATCCCAGATGGTGCACGGCCAAAAGAACTTTTCCTCACAACTGGGGATACACCAGGCCTGGCTAAGGTAATGGTCTTGGAATAACAATCCAAAACCGCTCGGTGAGGGGATAACCAGTCCATGCCCAGAACCATATAAAAGTCTAGAATATCTAAAATCATCAAATCAGCCCAAGTCTTAAGACCACCAACAACTACCAAGCATGATCTAACAATCTGATTCACTACTAATGAATCATCTATCGAGATAGAAATAGATAAAGGAACATATATTGGCTCACTAGCCAACCCCAAGCAAGCAACAAAGTAGGCAGAAACATACTAACATGAAAAACCAAGATCAAATAAAGCTAAAGTTGACTGATAGTAAACAGAAATCATACTCGTGATCACTGCATATGAGGTCTCGACCTCCGATCTACTAGGAGATGCATAGAACTGACGCTAACCTCCACCAGACCATCTACCAACCTGACCACCTAACCTGTCATGCTGGGCACCACTCCTACTATGGACACCACCACCTCTGACCGGTGGCTACACTGCATTCAGATGCTGAGCCAACTGAGCGGCTGGCTAAACTATACCCCGTTAGAGAAAATCTCTTGTAAAGTGACCGATGGTACCACACTCGTAGCAAGGCCCTGATGGCCCTCTCTAGCATGATGAATTGGCTAAACCTATATGGCCACCATAGCCTGATGCCTTAAATGATGTACCCCTCGATGACTGACCTAAACTCGCCCCACTAAACCCATGATGACCACTATAACTATGCTGACTACCATAACCAGGATAAATCTAAGGCCAACATGAAGCTTGAAGTGATCCCTAAACTGGCCGACTAGACATACCCTGATACTACTATGGCTGACATTATCTACCCTGAACCTCTACCGCCGGAGAGGGAACCATTGTAACTGCCCTGATAGCGTGGTCTCTTATCTCTGGCCCTAGGGTCCTAGCAATGCAGATTCTGTATAGTGTGGGCATGGTCTGCTATCGCCTAAAATAGCCATCCACTAGCAACTAGTATCTCTGCAGGCTCATGAAGTTTAATCCTCATCCCCCAAACAAATCGATGAATCTGGTCTGTGTTTGCAGGAATGATCATAGCCCCAAATGGAGCCAACTGGTGAAAGCGGGTGTCATACTCAGACAATGTCATAGACCCCTACATCAACCAGGTAAACAACTCCTTACAACATTCACAGTCACACCGTGGTAAGAACCTGGCCATAAAGGCCTTATAGAACTACCTCAATGTCAACTGAGGAGACTCAGGGCACCTGCAACCTACTTGGACCCTCCACCAAATCTTAGCTGGCCCTTTCAGCTGATAGGTGGTATAATCCACTACGTGGGCATCCAACTAACCAAGGTGATGAAGCATCCCCTCATAGGTAGAAATAAACTCATAGGCATCCTGTCCGGGAGCATCGAAGAACCTCGATGGGGATAGTCTATGAAACTATCTCCAAGCCTTCTACTCTGACTCTAACATAACTGGGCAATGAGCGAGAGGCTGGGGGATTGTAGGGACTGAAAGGACCTGTGCACGAGGAGTCATAGTATCAAGCTGTGCTCCTAAACTCTGAACACCAGGTCTTCACCAGAGCGGATGTCTGGGCCATATCAGAAGGATGACCACCAGGGCCAGTAGCATCATCAATATCAGCATTATCCCCAGCTCCTACACTTAAGAAGCACACTTTGGATATCTAGTGTAGGTGCTGGGGATAATGTTGATATTGATGCTGCTACTGGCCCTGGTGGCACCTGGGCTACTCCCTAGTCTACGGGCTGCTGATCCAAAACTGGCTCAGGCTCATACTTGGCCTCAGGAGCTTTAATTAGTGTCGCCACTTGGGCTCATCCTAGACCTCTAGTCTACCCCAATCCATGGCTTGAGCTGGAGGTGCTAGTACTGAAGGCTTTCGCTCGTCTGCTGCTGAAGATCTCGTACGAACCATCTGTGGAAGAGTAAACTAGAACAAATGAGATTCTAGGAAACCATCTAGGATGAAACGCATGATATAAAAGCAAGAGAATACTCATGTTTCCTACAGTTTCATTGTAGCCTCCCGAAGATAGGGTACACATATCTCTGCCCTAATTCGCAAGACTCTACTAAACATTGGCTCCTACACCGATGACACAAATGAACCCAGGATCCGATACCAAGCTGTCACGACCTAATTTTTTAAGTCATGATGGAACCTATAACCCTCATGTAGGTGAACCAATCCCTGTATCCTGAAACAGTTAGTAATGGACCATTACCGAAGTGAAGCATGGACAATAAGGAAAATAAGAAAAAGAAGGTAAATAAGGCATAGAAGAAAGGAAGGTAATCTGAATATATACAGAAAACTACACCATCCTACGACCTAGTATAACAAGTACAGGAGCCACCACTAAAGACACAAAGTACAAAAGAGCGAAAAAGTAAAATATACAACTATCTCTGAATATACAAAAGAGTCAAATGTGCCAAAAGAAGAGATATAGCCAAGCCTCGGTCACCAGGATCTTACCCTATGTATCGGATGTCCTAAAAACTGCATGAAATCCCTACATTAATAGAGATAGCCCACTGGGCACATATAAAATGTAAAAGTAGTAAATAGCAGATAAGGAAAGAAAAGGGTCACAGAAGCAAATAAAGAGAAGTACATGGAAGCTAGTAACAGATAGAAGATATAAAAAAATACAAGTATACTAAACTAGCCATAGAAGATGTATCACAAAACACATATGAAAGAGTAGAGAATACACCTGGGTCGTTGCAATAAAAGTAAATAAGAAAAGCTTAATGAACTGGGAGGTATACCGGTAACCTAAAATAAAGGGAGAGAAATAAATCCAAGTAAACATAAACATGCTAACAATATAGCTCACAAGGTAAGGATGATCAAAAAGTAAACTAGCAGGTACTTACAATAGGAGCAAGTAACACTAATCTACCTATAGTCCTAATGAGCGCCCATACACCCGAGGAATACATACAAGTGAATACAAACACTACTGGCATCCCATACTACTGGAGAGTATACTCAGGAAACAACAAACAAGGAGTGGAACCGTACAAAAATGAATGATATAATATGGTATGCTAGTGGTACCATATGCACCTCCTCCGGCGCCCATAGGCCCAGTATATAGGACCCATGGAAGGGCTTTCCCATATACCTATACTCCCTCATATACCCCTCCTCGAGCACTCTCAGCTCATTGCCCCTTGTCCATATCGGCAAGGTGTATGGAGGTCTCCGTGAATACAAACCAACTCTTAAGATTTCAACATGTATGTACAGAGTCTATGTGGGTTTAAAATCAGTAATAAAAGCATGTCTAGCATTCGTCCCAACCTAGTTTATTATCATCTCAGGTATCAATTTGAAAAACCATTATTTATTCCCTTTTAATTCAAGAAGATCCATTAAACCAGTTTTAAATCTATTTAGAGCCATTAATAACTGCAAACGGGCCCTAGGAACCATTTAAAGTTAGAAAACCGGTAATAGTTAGGCCTATAGCTTTATAGTAGTAAATATACCAATGCAAAAAAAGCTCTTTTCATGATGGTGCTATGCTTAGATACAATCAACAACTCAATATCAACCTACTGGCCCTGCAGAGGCTCAATCTACTCTACATCATGGATAACCAGCTAGCAATTTGCTCTACATTTAATCTTCTTTAACTTTTTACCTATATTTACTTAGAGGACTATTTAGGTTAGCTTCTTATACTGTTTTACTTGATTATTGTGTTGTTCTTCTAATTGGTATGGTTCTGAATTTCCTTTGTGTAATATAGTCATTAAATTTATCTCTATCGCCCCTTAGTGCCTATTGAGTATGCTACTGAAGTTCTAATTAGAGTGATAGAAGTGATCGACACATGAGCTCCTATAAGTGTTTTGATCGGGGGATGACTCTAGGATGATTTTTTATCCGAGCATGTTGATAATTTAGGTCCTGTAGATACTAGTACAACCTATCTTATTCATAGATCTATGTCCACCTTTATACAGTTGGATACAAAATTATCTATTTTTGAAAAATGAATTAAAGTAGTAGATCTTTAGCATCGATCGGCCCTTGATGCCTATTGAGTATGCATGTTTTGTACCTATACTACACTTGCTACATTTTTTGATGTAGATTGTGGTGTTAGCAGCCCCCTTGCATTCTGATCATTTGATGACGTGTTTGACTCAACATTATGGTGAGGTACTTGCATCTAGAGTGCTAGCCCAACTTCATCTATATATCCTTTATGTGTTTTTGATATCTTGGATAGGTTGATGTATCAAATGATGTATTCAGGTTTAGTAATCTCTTGTATCAATGACACTAGGTTTTGGATTTGGCTTAACATCCACATTCTAGTCTTCTACTTATGAAATGATTCATTTACAAGTATATCTACTTTAGTGTTATCTCTTTCATATTTTTTTATAGAGTGTTTACGAGTTGGATTACCTGCCAGGGAGTTAGGGTAGATGACATCACGATCATAGATCATTCGGTCATGAAATAGTATTCTCTCCAATAGATAACTTAATATTAAATTAAACATATTATTTGAAAGTTAGGAATTCCAAAAAGTTGTTGGTACTGTGTTGTCAACAATATTTTTGGTCAAAAGGGGGTAAAAATGATATTTGAACCCCTCCTTGTTGAGTGTGTTGGATTACAAAAAGTATTCAAGCAATAAATATAAATAGATTACAAATATTCATTCAACAAATAAAAGTAAATTATAATAATCATAGGAAAGAAAAGAGATTACATCATATCCAAGTTATTAATAACAAATCAAGATATATTTTATTTCCTTTGCTATAAAAACCCCTATTCTAAAACACATTTCATCGTGCAAATTATTGAATGCTTCACTTAATTGAAAGGGTGAGAACAGTGGATGTCTTTTTTATTATATAGACTATACCAAAGGTAATCAGATCTTTCGTTCTTTTTTTCTTTTTCTATATTTTCTTTGGAAGGGAGATTGTTCTGATTCATTATTGAAGTGTTTATAGAACTTTTGACTGACTATACATCAAAATCTTTGAATTTCGAGGATATCTGTTTAAAATTTATTTACGTGAGCATATTTCAACAGATTTTTAGCAGAAGTTAGTCAGAAAAATGTGTGTTTCTAGTGTACATTACAACTCCAATATACTTGTATCATCTGAAGTCCTAAACCAAAAAAAAGATATACACATTGATTATTTGTTACAAGAATTATAGATAGCTTGTTAAAATCGTATATATATATATATCATGTATTTTCATCTTCAACTATTTTATGGTTTCATTTTTTTCCTTAGCCTTTTTCTTGATTTAGATCTCAGTGATTGTCTGAAATATTAATTATTTTTTCCATATAAATAATCACGATGATACATCCAAGGAGGAAAAAGTAGACAAGAATAAAGAATTTGTTGTAAATTCAACCATGAAAATAATACCCTCTATATGAATATTTGATCTTCATAATTAAATCAATGTGTCACCAAGTTATTTTTCATGACAAGTTATTCGCAATTTTCTTCCAGCAAATAGCAGTATAGCGAGGTGTCAGAGTGTTCGCAGTTCACTTAGGCTTTAGTTATTCCACCACCATGATTTATTCCCCCACCTATATTGTTAGATCATTTTTATCCTTCACTTTCACAATTTCATGTCATTCAAAATAAAGTACCCTCTATCTTGAGATGCTAGGAAGAAAGTTTGAGAGAAATTCAGATCAAGTTGTCTTTACTAGTCAAATATCTAGTTACAGGGACATGCCTCCCTCCATTAAAGGATTCTTGGGCATCCACAAACTAAACTCTACTCTTAGTATCTTATCATTTACTTTTTGCATTGTCATAGTGATGCCCGTGAATTCAATATCTTCAGGGTGTCCAAGATTTCTTATGTCTTGGTAAAACCTAAATATGAGCCCAGGCGAATGGTGCAACATATGATTGTATTGTTGCATAAATATTGCATTTGCAACCACTTGAGCAATATTTATATTTAATGTAATTAAAAGTTATTGAAATTACTTATATATTGGAAGAGGATTTATTCCATAATTGATAAACTTTTACGAAAAAACATCTTCTAGTTGAATGAGAGGGATGAACTAGAAGATGTTGTTCATAAAAGTTATCAATTATAGAACAAATATTCTTCCAAAATATAACTAGTCTCAATACTTTTTCATCATGTTAAATATAAAATTTTCTCAAGCTGTTGCAAACACAATATTTATGAAACAATACAATCATATATTGCACCATTCTCGTAGGCTCATATTTAGGTTTCACCAAGTCATAAGAAATCTTGGACGCCCCGAAGATGATGGATCCATGGGTGCCACTATGAAAATGCAAGAAATAAATGATAAGATACTCAAATTAGAGATTAAGTCTCTGGATGCCCATGAATTCATTAATGGTGGGGTGCATGTCCTTGTAACTATATATTTAACTGGGAAAGGCAACTTGAACTGAATTTTTATCAAACTTTCTTCCTAATACCGCAAGATAGAATTTACTTTGTCCTCAATGATATGAGATTATTGAAGTGAAGGATAAGAATGAGATAACAATATAGGTAGGGGAACAAATTGTGGTGGTAGGATAACTAAGCCTAAGTGAATAGCCAAAACTCTTATACCTCACTATTAAGCTATTTGCTAGAACAAAATGGCTAACTAATTGACATGAAGAATAACCTGATGACTCATTGATTCAATTTAGAAGATCAAATATCCATATAGAGGATATTATATTCATGGTGGAATTTTATACTAAATTTCTCATCCTTGTCGAATTCCTCCTCCTTGGATATATCATTGTGATTCTTTATATGCAATAAATAATAAATATTTCAGACAATTGCTCATATCTAAATCAAGAAATGGGTTAAGGAAAAAATGAAACCATGATATAGTTGCTTATATATCCATAAAATCGAAATGCAAAAATGAGTAATAGTTAGGATTATTTAATGTGTTTACTCTCAGAACAAGGCATAGATATAAGTGAAATATGGATAAAAGTTGTATAAATATTCCTAACATCATCATCCCACTTTAAGCTTTGTTCATCCTCGAACAAACTACTAGACACTCTAAACACATTAAACACCCAACTACGCCAATCAAACAACTCTACTTGTTCGTTAAGATCACCAAGACAATTTGAATATCATTATATCTCTTATTCATTAAGGAATTATGAATGCAAAACAACAACACTTCTCTTAATATGACGTAGCCTCTAGAACCAACACAGAAACATAATATAGGTCCAACACAATCATATCATCAAGCAAAGAAAGCAACAATTTTAGCAAAGTTTTCACCATTCATGTGCCCTCTCCACTTATGATAGATGCCCTTTTTTTATTCACAAAGTAATACAAATACTGGCGCATATATATAAAAAGAACACGCCACTCACTCTTAGAAGAAATATTCTCATGAATACAAGATATACTATAATCTTGCTCCTAGTATCATACTCTATTAAAAAGAGTGACTAAAACATAGGATCAATATGACTTCATGGGTTATAATATCAGCTAAAAGACTAGTAGGAAATATTTTGTCAATAATAGGGACCAACCTCCCTATGCACTTCAAGACAATAAAATAGCTCAATTTCCATGCTTTCCTTGTATATCCCAAGTTTTAAACCTTTTCTCTTTCCTTTCCTTGTGTCTCCCCTTATTTTTTAGCACTTGCCCTATTTTTCGCTCATCACTAGCAAGGAGTAATTTTTTTTTGTTTTACTTCTTTCTCAAATGGCTCAAACTTCTTATTCTTTCTTGTTATTTTTCTACTTCTCACTAACAATATAAGATACTCTTATTGCAAGGGTAGAATCAACTTTTCCTTATTCAATTTCAACCCCAATTCCCTTGTATACCTTTATCTTCCCCTTTTCTTCTAAGTATTCAACTTTTGAGGTGCATTAGGGACTTTTGAGACAAATCTTGTAAGGATAATCAATTAAAGGAAATTTCTAATTAAGCGTCTATCTACTAAATATATCTAATGGATCAAAAGGGGCTTACAATTGATATTGTAAGATAGACAAATATTTAGTCAAAAGCTTGGCTTCACAAAGAAATGCCTTATTTTTCTCATGCAAATCAATACTTTGTTTTACTTTGCAAACACACCAGGTAAGTTTAAAGTATCTACATATTGCATGGAATATAGATAAATTTCATCATTCTATATTTACTAGGCCACTTTAGCCAACAAAAAATGATTCTAGCAAAAAACGAGGATAACAAGGTCAAATTGAAACATCTACACCTGAGATCTAGGGAAATAGCTGATGTATGATAAATCACCAACTCAGGAGTCCTTGAAAGCCTTGATCTATGGAACTGACATATACTTGCCCCCAATACATGCATCATCAGAAGTGGCACACAAAATATTCTCATCACTGAGGCCATACAAATTCAACATTCCAGAAGCTTCTAGAGACCGGTGCCTGGGTACGTCAATTGAAGTTGCTCCTGCTATAATTCAAGGGTCATCAACAAAAATATCTCGGGGAGTAGTTAAACGGGCAGGAGATAATAACACAATAATTGTGTGAACTAGTGGACCAAGCAATAAAAGAGCTACCAATACCCCACTTTTGCTTCATCTGGAAAAAAAAATCATTAGACAAGGAAATGAAAATGAGAAAAGAAAAAGAAAGGAAAGAACACTACATAGCAGGGATAAATCTGTAGAATCACATAAGGCCACCCATTTTCGATCCTTAGGGAGAAAGAGCAAAACAAACCACCAAAGTAAATTACTTATGACGATCCAAATCGTCGTGATTGGAATGCCAAGTAACCCTCTGATGGGTGAACCATATCTTACCAACTACTCCCAACACTTATCAATTTACATAAAAACCAACAAGGCATGCGAGATATAAATCCTAAGAGTTCAAACTAATCAAATTAACAATTTCCAAATATATAGACATTTTTCCCAAGAGAAGGTTTGGGACAGCCTACATACAAAGTAGCTCACCTTTAGATCGATCGATCGGCTGTGCTAGAGTATAGGTCACAAAGAAAATTCTAGAAAATAGTCTACATTCAAATAAAAGTGCAGGATTAACATCAATACAAATACTATATCCTAGTAGGCATCATAAGCCAACTCGGATTAGTAACACATATATATCATAAAATCAAATGAAACAAACAAACATATATAACAACACATGACCAAGTAACCCAGAAAGTCCATGCAGTAAACAACAACCAGGTAATTAAACAATTTTGAACATATCAATGTAAACCAGCACCAGGCATATAAATCACAAAAAATAAACATAATAATCATCACAAAATTCTGCAAATATAAAGCAGTCACAACACAACCATGGAATTATATCCATATTGAATCATAACTGTATAGCCTTTGTATCTCATCAGTCTCACTCTATACCATATTTGAACCTCAAATGTACATAAATACTAAAGGGACTTTAATATTCCCAAACTAATCATTACCTGAAGGGGACCCTAGGTGTCTATGTACCATACAAATGTTGTAGCTGATTCATCATATAACTTCTTGTTCATAATCTCACATCAGACTCAAGCCAGTCATAATAAGAATAATATATATATATATTACTTATTCCTCTCACATATCTCTATATGTTTTCTATACAGCTCTCTCATAGGATAATATATACAAGTACACATTGATAATCACAAGTGCTCACAATAATCACAAGTCATTTTAAAATAGACTATAACAATTTAATAGCTTATTCATGTTTTATCAACCCATAACACATATAAGTGACTAATCAAAGTCTAACTCCAAATAAAGCATATCCTACCTCCATCAAAGAACTTGAATGAGCAAACTAATATGCAAGAGCCTTCCTTTTCCTCAAAGTCTTAGAATGCTCAAAGTCTAGAAATGATCAAATTGAAGAGTATTTAATCAACTGCTCTTCAAACAATAGCCTTTGGAATTATAACTCACGTAATTCTACTTTTATTCAAGGTTTTAACTATTACCCAATAGAGAATTTATCATATTCTAGTTCTCCAATGATCACATCATCCTAAATCATGGAATTAATTAATAATATTAGAACATCAATTCCATCCTAAGAAGCATTAATTAATAACTTAGAAGAAAAATAAATGATAATTGCATTCACATATAGGTTTTGCCATGATTTTCATAACTTCTAGGGTTCTAATCGACAAACCACCATTAATGACACCCCCTTCAATTATAAAGTGTTAGAGAATTACTAAATTAAGTAGTTGATTGGTGAACTTACCTCAAAAAAGAATTTAGCCCATGCCTTGGGATAATTTATTTCGATAGAGTTATGGAATGATTTCATAGAGTTATAAGGTGAGAGCTCTAAATAACTTACTTGAAACGTGTATTCTGCCTCACTTCATTCACTGCAGCGGTCCCACCTTTGATATAGTGGCCCCTTTATAGAGATCAAATGAAATTGTTGACACCAACTATGACATGCATCTGACCACTATGGTGTCCTTGCTGCAACTCAACCCCCTCCTAACTAGTAGCTCAATAAAAAACTATATCAAGCTTCATTTCACAACACAATTTTCAATCTCAAGACAGCACGATTCAAAGCAGATGTATGAACTACTTTAAAAGTATGCTATGAACTTATTCATAGCCTCAGAATTTCCTACGGAGGTTTAGTTCACTAGGTCACCCCCTAATGGGACATAACATAACACAACTCTATACAAATAACTATGACTACACAAAATATTTATTTTTGAGTTTTTATTAGCTCAGCATTCTACGGGGACTCTAAACAAGTTACTATGGCCCAAACCACTCCATAACAATCGTATGTATTGTAACATCAGATACCAATTAAAACAGTTGTAATGACCCCTCTGTTTATTCACGTATTTTTACCTTTCTTGTACTATTAAACCTTGCTCGTAGCAGCCCCAAGTAATCTATAACTTGCTGGGACTAGTAGTTTGGTGCTCGGGCTGTCTGTTTGGTCTTTATAGTCATTTCTCAGTTTTAGAGCTTTAACTTTGGAATTATTGACTTCGGTCAACATACTTTGTAATCATGCTCGGAATTGAATTCTGACAATTCCATAAGCTCCGGAGCATGGAATCTGGTCTAGTGGAACCTTTAGTCAGGATCCGGGAGCTTTTCAGCTTGGAATTCTCTGTCGTTGTGTGTTTTCAGGCCACTTGGGCTTGTTTGGTTGACTTTGGTCAAAATTCGGAGAAGACGACCTCAAATGGAAATTCTGTCCATGCTGTTAGCTCCAGAATATCAATTTTGGGCTAGAAGGACCTTTGGTGTGGGTTTCACTTCCGGACTCATTTTTGGCCATGGAGTTTCACTTTGGAATAGTTGGCCTAAAGGTTGATTTTGGGTTCGGAGGCCACTTTTCATTAAATCAACCTCCGATAGGGTTTTCATCAATTCCATTGGATTCAAAATGTCATTTCTAGTTGAATTACTGAGGTCATTTGTGCTCGCAGGACCACAGATGCATTCTCGAAGGTTTCGTCAGAGTCAAATTCTAAGTTGTCATGGTTGTTGGTAGCTTATTTCTATCATGGCACCAACAAGCCTATGCCCATGCATGGTCACAGCCACTTGCGCGCACCACCGTGCTAGCCGCCCCCTCCTCATGGTCATCTCAAGGCAGTGCATGGGTTGTGTGTGCAGTGGCCGTCCATGTGTGCGCTATCCTAATTCCTGGCCTACGCATGTGTGTGTGTGTGCGCCCGACCATGTGCGCAGTGGCTGGCGTGCGTGCGTAGTGGTCGGTGCCAGAAAGCTATAAATCCCATCTTCTCCAATTGTTTTTCTAATTTCTCTTGGACGATTCCTCCATTAAAATAGCTCCAAAGCCTCCATTTTCAACCTGGTTCTTTCCCATAACTTGGAGGCTACCACCTTGACGATCCTTGTTCAATTTTTGACTTCTAAATTGGGTTAGTTTACTCTTAAATTTCCAATTTCTCCCATAAATCCCCTCTTTAAATTCTTGACTCTTGGGGCTGTTTTGAGCCCTTGTCATGGTCCATTTCCACTCATTTTTGGAGCATGTTCTCCCGGGGACATGAAATATTGTGGTGTTTTCATTTTCGGCTTTGGGTTATGGAACCCACGGGCCCGCCTGTGACCCAAATTTTGACTCAACTATGTTTTTAGCATTATGGGTATCGTTAGTCTCGCTTTGACGTGTAGATTATTGTGTTGATAGTTTTTTTGCAAATTGGGGCTTCTTAGAGTAGTTCGAGCTTAGACAATTCCATTCCAGTTGCTAGGTATTGGATGATAGGTAGGTTATGCTTTAACCTTTCTAGACCTTGCATGTATTGGCTATAATTGCATTAATTAGTATCCTTGGGTAGGTTGATATAGGTTGGTATCCCAGACCTTGCAGTCTCTTCGATCCATTTATTTCTTACGTTTATTATAGTATTTGTGTAGTATTGCTATATTACCCTTGTGACCCCGTGTGGCCTTTGTATTTTCCTTTGGACCATAGACAGTGGGATATTGGGAATGTCTGCGAGTCCCAAATATCATGATATTACTTTATACTGGTTATCTATGTTGTAGAGCTGATTGTGCCTGTGCAGGGTCGATAGGCATATTTGTGAGCTATTTTGGGCTAATCTATTATGTGCAAGCATATCATTCATAAAAAAGGATTTTGTTGAATGTTTACTACTGATTTGGCTTCAGGCTTACTATAAACAGTTTTCTAAACTTGGCATGGCCTCGAGGGACTGCTTTCGATAAATTGATTATGAAAGGATTTTAGAACTGATTTTTTATGACACCTCTTGGAGTATAGAGGATATTAGATGATTTTATTACCATTTTTCATATTGATACTAGACTCGGGTACGCCAGAGTGCTATACATGTTTTACTATGGATTTAGACCTAAATAAGCTTTGGTCACCCTTTATGAGAGGTTTTAAGACTTCATTACTGATTTAGGCCCAAATACACTTTGGGCATTCTTTATAGGAGTTTTGAGATTACTAATACTATTTTAGACCCAGTTTGACACAAAGCATGGACTACAAGGTTCTGATTCTTTGAGATTGAATAGTCGTTACTATATGTAGTTGCGGACCTCTATAGGCCCTTCCATTCTAGGACCTGAGGCTACGAGCCTAGTATGTCGGAAGAGAGGTATATAATGCAGTTGAGGTATAGTGGGTATGTTCAACCATGGGTCCTACCTTCTGGACTATTCGGCACTGGGGGTAGGTGCATATCTCATTCGTATTCCACCCTTATTTGTTGTGTGCTCAGTGTACGCTCTGGTTGTATGGGTGGACGAAGGTGTTTGTTTTCACTTAGTTGTGTTCTTCGGTTGTATGGGCGGTTGTCGGGACTGTAGGTAGATATTATTTCTTAACTCATTTAATAGAGATTTTTATGGCCTTCAGTACTTGGAGATTTCATGGGTTCTAGCCTGTTGAGGCTTCAATTGTTGGATGTTTTGATCGTTGATGGATTAGTAGGTCCCTTATTAATTTGAGGCACTGTTTATGTGGCTTGCTGGGCAGTTACAAGCTAGAGAGTTCTATCCTTTATTGTGGTTCTGAGTAGTGGCTTTTGGTGCTTTGTGGCGTAGTTTATTTCATCCTAGGTTTGAAATTGGGAGGTGGTTATCTATTTCTCTTATCTTCATTGGTGTTTTAAGCATTATTTTGTTCGTATATTGCTTCTCTTTTGAATGTGTTGGCTTGCTTTCCTTCTTTCCCTTTTTACTTGAGGTTACCGGTATACCGCCATGTTTCTAAAATCTCTCTTTATATATACTGTTGTTGCAAGAATTTCAGGTGCGTCCTTCTTCCTTTCACCTGTATTTTTGTGTTATGTATGTCTTCTATACTAGTATTATATGCTAATAATTCTTGGTTGACTACTCTCTGTTCTAGTTTCCTTGTGCTTTCTCCATTACTTCAGTGACTGTTTCTTTGCTATCTGCTATATTACTATTTTTATATCTTGTATGCGCTCAGTCGGCCTATGATTCCTATTGGGTACCTATTGCCTTGCAATTGGTTCTCATACTACACTTTTGCATCTTTTTGGTACAGATACTAGTGTGAGCTTTTGCTGTTGATTTCATAGAGACTCGTGCAACTTTTGGATATTTGAGACTAGGGTGAGCACCTGACAACCGGGGCTTGACCACATCTCATCTTTTGTATTGTTACTATTTTTATATTCGGAGATAGTTGTACTTATTATTTTGTTACTTCTAGCACTAGTATTCTATTATCAGCTCATGTACTATCAATACCAAGTCTGGGGATTGGTGTAGCTTCCTTATGTATATATATATATATATATATATATATATATATATATATATATTCAGGTTATTTCTTCTGTGTTGTTCTATCTTCATATTATGCTTCCTCTTATTTCTACTTATATTGTGCATATTTGTTAGGTAGTAGTCCATTACTAACCAATCCAGGCTACGGGGATTGGTTCACCTACAAAGGGGTTGTAGGTGTCATCATGACCTGAGAAATCGGGTCGTGATAGCTTGGTATTAGAGTTATAGGTTCACTAGTGTCATTGTACATAAGCAAGTGTCTACGTAGAGTCTCACAGATTGGTATGATGATATATGTATCCTATCTGCGGAAGGCTACAAGGAATTTTTAGGAAAAGTTCCTTATTCTTGGCTCTTTATCATGCGTTCCTGGCTCTATTGACTTTTAAACTTTGATTTTTTCATTCCTTCTCAGATGCCTAGGACGAGTGGCATCATCGAGGCTAAACTTCTAAACTCTATTGGCTCTATCGAGGCTTTTGTGCTTGTTTCTTCAGTGCTTTCATCAGTGCCAGGATTTTAGGGTGAGAATTTACCACATCAGTAAGGGGGTTTGGGGCTAGCGCAACCTCCGATTGGATTTATGGCTACCCCAGTTCTTTAGGACACCGTTACTAGGACTCTGAGTTCTTCGGTGGGTTTTTCAGTACCTCAGGTTGGGGCAGTACCCACTTCTTCAAGTGGTGCTTCAGTTAGGGTTGAGCCTTAGTTATTCAGCAGGGTTTCATGATAGTATTGGAGTATGAGGAAAAGTTTCACAAGATGGTTACGCATACTGCTAAGGTTATGCCTTCAAAGTTTAATAGAGGTCAGAGCTTTGTTAGAGGTTTGATTTCACTTCTCTATTAAGTAACCGAGCACTTGGTTATAGTTGGTACTACCTTTCTTCAGGTGGTAGACCATGCTTGGGCTATAAAGGGTTTATGTCGTGAGGCTTATGGGTGTAGTGCTAAGAGGCGTCATTACCAGGACAATTTCAGAGGTTCGAGGTAGGGAATGCTCTTCTACGGATCGGTTCTATTTCTTCTTATCTAGAAGACCAGTTTAAGTCACTCCACATGTTCTAGAGGGTAGTTATATAGAGAATGTTGAGTAGAGTAGACATGGTATGTGTTAGGTTCTTCGAGGTTTGCATTTGGGGTGTATAGGCCATGGTGGCTGGTCAGGTTTAGCGAGACCTTCCCATTCGACTTCATTTAGTGGGATTTGATTTCAGTGTGGTGAGAGTGGGCACCTTGATAGGGATTGCCCCACGTGCGCGTATCCCAGTCAATATAGGTGTTATAATTGTGTAGTAGTTGGTCATTTTTTTCGAGATTGTCCCGGGTGAGGGACGATTGAGCCTTCAGCTTCAACTACTCAGTCTAGAGATAGACACCAATAGTTTGATTCCCTTCTTGGTAGGCCAGAGGTAGAGGTTTCTAATGTTGTTGCTCCAGGTACGACTCTGTTTACCTTTGGTTAAGGATAACATTATTCGCATTATGTTTCTCCCTTTTTTTGTGTTTATGCCTACCTGTTCTTTGTTTAGTTGTTTTACTACTTGAGTTGTAGTGTTTATGCGTGTATTTCTCGGTAGATTATTCTTTAGTAGTGGATGGGGTGTTTTGTCCTTGTGAGGTGATTACCCAGAGTTGTGACTCCTGGGTAGGTCTTGTTAGCCTTTTTTGGTTGGTTTTGTTTCCAGTTTTGTTGTTGTTCTAGACTTCGTTTGAGTCTTCCTTTTTTAGCGGTCGTAGATGGTTGTTGCCTAGGCTGTTATCTAGCATTGCTAGAGGTCCTTTTGTTAGTTTGGTGTGATACCAGTGGTTGTGCCGGAGATTGAGGTTCTATTTTAAGTCGAGAGGTGTTGGTTATGCTAGTAAGCATTGGTTGGTTTTGCTTTTCTCGGGTGTTTGAGTCGACCCTCTTAGAATGGTGGGTTTAGGAGTGTAATGACCCTCCAGGTCATTTTTCTATTTTCTGTGCTTTTTCTGTGTTTTGAGCTTTCCCTCAGCGGCTCCAAGTCATTTATGACTTGCTGGGACTGACGGTCTAGTGCCTGGGATGTCTCTTAGGTCGTTATGACCATTTCCCTATTTTAGCTCTTAAGGTTGGTAAATCTTCGACTTTGGTCAACTTTCTTGGTTAATACACTCAGAATCAAATTTTGACAGTTCTATTAGCTCTGGAATGCGGATTTTGGTCTAGTGGGACCACTGGTTTGGGTCTGAGGTCTTCCGGTTTGGTTTTGTGTGGCTTTATGTTTTTTGGAGACAGTTTGGCTGGTAGGGTTGACTTTGGTCAACATTTGGAGAAGACGGCCTCGGATGGGAATTCTGTCGGTGCAGTTAGCTCTAGGCTCATTTTTGGGTTTTGAGTTTCGAGTTGGTTTTGGGCGTGGGGCCCACTTTTTATTAAAACAATCTCCGTTGGGAGTTTCATCGATTCCATTGAGTCCGGAATGCCATTTTTGGTAGGGTAGCATGGTTGGTTTGTGTTCACGGGGTTCTGGATGAATCCCGAGGGTCCATCGGGAGATTTTTGGACTAGGTGTTTTTGCTGGTTGCTGCATTAAGTAGTAGACAACTTTGCTCTTCACGATCGTGGGAGCCCCATCGCGTTTGCAATGGTCTAATTTTTGACCATCGCATTCGCGAAGGGTCCCTTCCGTTCGCGATGTAGCCGGATGTGACCCAGCTCGGCTTCCTCTTCGCAAACTCAACCTGGACTATCACGAACGCGATGGCTGGGCCGGTTGATCTCCGTGAATGCGGGGGTCCTGTCGCGATTGCGATGAAGGACCCCTGGCAGTTATATTAAGTTTCTACTTTGTTTTATCTTTCAAAGCTTCGAGAAACTCCATTGTTAAGCTCCAAAACTCCATTTCCCAGCTTCCTTGCTTCAGCACTCTTCATACGGTAAGTTCCCTCGTCACCCCTCTCCTCGTTCCGTGTAAATTCTCATAGTTCTCCCGCTAAATTCCCTTGTTGCTAAATCTTTAGAGTTGGAGAATTCTTGTGGAATCTGATTCTTTGGGGACTGCATGCTCTAAAAATTGTGCAACTCAGCCCCGTAGCGTGTTCTCCTTATCGAGGTTGGTTTCCAATTTTAAATTTGGAACTTTTTCGTCTTAAATCCCAGGAATTAGTAGCACTTTAGGTCTATTTTGTGCCCCGAATCGAGCTCCAATCGTGCCCAAACTCTGGGCATGGGTTCCTCAACCCACCGCGAGCATAGTTTTGATTTTTGTTTTCGTTGCACGAGCCCCGAGGGTCATTTTTCTGACCCGATTTTTGGCCTAATTTTCCGTATAGAAATATGGGTGTCATTATTCTCGTCTTGACGCCTAGTTTATGTTCTTGATAGTGTGGCAGCTTTCTGAGGCTGTTCGAAAAGGGAAGGCACACGAGTGACAGTTTGTGCTGGCAGTTTGGCCCCGAGGTAGGTTACGGTTTACCTTCTAGACTGAGTTTAATTGGATTATATATATTTGTATGTTACTGGAATGCTAGGTTGGATTTTAGATAGACTTTAGGCTTAAATCTTGTTTATCATGTTAATTAGCCATTTTGGGTTTTTAGCACTAGGACTGTATGTTATCCTTAGCCTAGGAGCTTGTTTCTTATGAGTGACTAGTCTAAGACCTTTAACATGCTTTTAGGAGTCTTTAGAGGTAGAATAGGTCTTGCCCACTATTTTTTGCTTTTATTTTCTGCTTTACCGCTTTATTTTATCATTGTACGTAACTGTGGTCCCGAGGCCATAGCTTGGATTTTGATGGATTCCAGGTATGTTCCCTTGTTTTGGAGGGTACTTTTGCCCTGTTTGATCTTATGGTGTGATTATTCCTCTGCTTATGAACATTAATACTCATATCGCATGGCATATCATTGGTACAATACAAAAGGGATTTTCAAAGGCTTTTAGGTTTGAAAAGAGGTTTTTCTACTGTTGTGATGAAATTTTGGACTAAATCGAGCTATTTTGAGTGTCACCTTGATTTTTGAGAGGGAAAGAGGAACTACTATTTTCTGTATTTAAATCTATAGTCTGATGTGATATTTTGGACCCCCGATGCATTATTTTGGACCCCCAATGCGTTATTCTGGGTATTTTACTATTTCATATATACATATGCATAGTACGATGCAGTATTCTGGGTGCTCGATACGATATTTCGGGTTTATATTATATTGCATTCATATATGCATCATCGTGCATCGCATTGCATTTGCTTTGGCATGTGGATGGACTCTGGTTTGGCTTGATGTTGTTTTCTTTTTTCTCTTTTTATTTATTGGCATGTCTCCATCTTTATAACTAGACTTAGGAGGATCCCTGTATAGTTAGCTGCTTTCTTGTAATCTATATTTATATATTATCTTTATGCGCTCAATCGGTCTATGATGCTTACTGAGTACCCATTGTCTTGGTCCTCATACTACACTCTGCATCTTTTTTTCTGATGCAGCACCTAGTATGAGCCACCCTCGTTGATCTCCTGTCATTCGAGGCCCATTGCTGTTCAGATCACGGTGAGCTCCCGGCGCTTTGGAGACTTTACTTGCTTTCCATCTTGTACTTCCTGTCTATATTTTGTATTTTAGATACACAGAGGTTATTGTATAGCTACTCCTTGCTTTAGTCGCTCTTGTACTAGTGACACCCGGTCCGGGTTGGTGTTCGGGTTGTTTTGTCTTTTCGATCACTTTAGGGCCATCTTTTGTATATTATGTACGTTGGTATGTATATATATTCTCTTGGCCTTATCTTCTATTATATCTTCCGCTTCTCTTTAGTTAAATTATTATTTACCGTTTTCCGCGTGTTTAGGATAGGCTTGTCTACTGGGGGGTTATGTAGATGCCATCATGGCCCGGTTTTGGGTCGTGACGGAGGTTAGTAGGTAGGGGTTGCTTTCCTATTTTTCTTCTGCTTCAAGCCCGGCATGAGATGTTCTCATTTGTTTTCCCCAGTCCCTGTTGGGATGAGTTTTGATCGTGGTACTCTGGTTGAGTTTTGATTATGGCATTGTGGTCGAGTTTAGGCTTTAGAATTTTGGTTAAGTGTTGACTGCAACATCGTGGTTGAGTTGTGTTCATAGTATTTTGGTTAAGTTGGCCATTCAGCCTATTCTTCTCCTACCCTATTGAGTTCTACCAATATAGATGTGGGAGCTAAGGGAATAGCTCTAGGTTTATCTAAAAAGGGGTCTGTCAGGTTGGTTGTATATTTGGAAGAGATTGTAAAGTTCAGTGTATGCTTAGAAAGGGTTCCATTTAGTTGGAAAAGGAGGGAGATGACTCCTTGTTCGTATATATGTGTTCTAGTAGCTGATTGAGTTGATGATTGAGTGTTTGCTTGGGCTTGTGTGTTGATGACTTGCATCGATCGGTTATAGATTGCAGTGGCATTTCCTTCTATAAGTTTGAGGTCATATTTTTCCTCTATTAAGGGTTCGAGGTAGTGTATTACCTTGGGGAGCTTGTTGCACCGACTGTGGTTTTCCTTTTTATATTCTTTGGAGGACCCAAGTGTCAGTAGCATCTACAGATTTGGGCAACTTGTACATTCATAGCATAGTTGGCTCTGGTGCCTAAGTGTTTGTCGGCAGCATTTGGGTCTACTCATGGGTTCAACAGAGGCTTTGAGTGGCAATTGGAGTTGGATTTCAGAATTGTAGGCTAGCAGGTTACATCAGATGATTCGTGGAAGTTTCTGTTCGATTGCAGTATCCTTGTGCAAGAAGGCAGTGGGTGCAGGCCACTTAACTTCTTTACTTCAATTTCAGAGTGACTGTTGGACTTGGGCATCTACTCCTTCGCTAACCATATGATTAGACTGGGAATTCCAGATCTCAGTAGTGTTCTTGTCAGCACGAGGTTCATTCTACTTTAGTTGGATAGAATCAGCGGTGGTGTAGGGTATGTGATCAGGTTGTACGGGTTGAAGATGACAGGGCTACTTTAGGTTCTAATGGTACTTCGAGATTGATGGTTGCCTTGATGATTTTTAGAGTTAGAGGTTTGAATAGGTTGGTTCTCTAAAAGGTCACCTATTGTATGCAATTCCAGTGTTGTTTAGGCTCTGCCAGTGTAGGTTAGGAGTTATAGTATGTTGAATGCTTTCGGGGCCGTTGGTTTGTATACGGGTACAACAGATCAGATGTTTGTTCCAGAGGGTGAGTTGGAAGATTAAGACATTGTTAATAGCAAAGCTGCGACCTTGGACTTGAGGAACTTTTTCTTTTGGCAGGGTGATCTTAAACTCTGATTAGCGTTCAAGTGTTTGGAGCAGCAGTGGTATTTCCGAGAGTTTGGAGCTTAGTTAATGACTACAGACCTCGTGGTAGGCTTACCACACTCCTTATAAAGATTTGGTTTTGTTTGAGTCTTCTTGGGCTAGTTGCCCTGGTTTAGTCGCTGTCAGCTGATTCAGACTTGGCAAAGTTCAGCGAGGTTGTTTTTCTTCGACAGTTGGGATATTTATTCATTGACATAGGGTTTTCATACATGCCTTTCCCAACCCTGGTGTGCAAGCTTTAGTCGAAGTCAGATGGTTGGTTCAGACGATTGGTTCAGATGGGTTCAGGTAATGAGGTTGGTCTTAGAAAAAGTGTTCGTTCATTGGTTGACGGTTAGTCGGGGTAAAACTACTACAGTTTTCGAGGATGTGCTTTGGGTTAGTATTTTGGGATGTCAAAGACTAGTATGCTATATCTCGGCTGGGAGAGAGTTTGAGTATAAAGGTGACTTCATTCGTGGTTTAGTGTAACAGGAACTATAGATATTTGGTGGGTTAGTTGATGTTTTGAGGGTGGCTCTAGTGTTATGCTTATTTGAAGCTTCATGATTATAATGCAAAAGGATTCAGGTCATAATAAAAGTTTTTTGCGGATCAATGGGTTCATGAGTTAGAGTTTTGGTTGGTGACTTTGTGGGTGAACTTGATTTTGGTTTCAAGGGTTTGAGTTATGTGTGTTGATCGCCTTGGTCCTCTAGCTTCGATGTTGTGTCGGGGCTTTCTGGTTGAGATTCTCGAGGTTTAGATTGGGTTGGCAAATCTTTGGAGTTTTTGTGTTTAAGGTTGGAATCTAGCTTGGCTAGAGTGAAGTTAAGGCTTGGTTGCTTTGTTTGGTATCGTTCTGTTGGGTGCCGTTCGGTCGAGGAGTCTACCCGGGTTGTCCGAAAGAGTAGTGCGGGCTTTGTATCCGCAGTTGTTAAGCCTCTGCTCTTCCCTTCTTTCTTGACTTTCGAGGACGAAAGTCCTTTTTAGTAGTCGATGATGTAATGACCCCTCTGGTCATTCTCGCATTTTCACCTTTCTTGTACTGTTTGAGCTTGTCCATAGCGGCCCAAAGTCATTTATGACCTGCTGGGACTGGTAGTTCGATGACCGGGCCGTCTGTGCCTTTATGGCCTTTTGCCAGTTTTAGAGCTTTAACTTTATGTCACTCCCCGAGCCTACCCCTAGACGTAACACGGGACCCAAGATCACAAGTGATCTCAAGATAACCCTCTGGCATTAGCATGACTTAAAAACTGAACAAAACATAATAACGGAAGCTTAACTGAAGTAATGAGCAACTCAACCTGTTTATATAAGTAAGAGTTTAAGGATGAAAATCTTAATACAGCTGAATGTCTGACTCTATGTCTGAAAGCCTCTACTACTGGCGAGTTGCTGGGACAAGCCCCCAGCTAACTCTAAGGGTGTGTTTGGTATGAAGGAAAATATTTTCCATAAAAAATATTTTTTGAAAAATATTTTCTATTGTTTGATTAATGAGCAAAAACAAATTTTTAAATTTTTTTGTAATTAGAGAGTAGAAAATATTTTCTAGGGAGTAGGTGAGGAGTTGGGGTGTGGTGGTTGGAGGGGGGAGGGGGGCTGGGTGGGTAGGTGGGGTAGGCGGGTAACTTAAAAAAAAATAAAATTACAAACCTTTTTTTTAAAAAAAAAATTTAAACATTAATTTTTATTTTTATTTTGGGGGGGGGGAGTGGGGTCGTTGGGTGGGGTGGGGGTGGCAGGGGTGTGGGGGGAGGTGGGGGAGGGGACCAAAAATATTACTTTTTTTAAAAAATAACTAATTTTTTTAAAAAAAAATTAAAATTGAATTTTTGGTGGGGTGGGGGAAAGAGAGGGACGGAGTACCCAAAAATATTATTTTTTAAAAAAAACAAGTAATTGTTTTCTTAAAAAAATTTAAAAAATAAATTTTGGGTGGGGTAAAGTTTGGGGAGGAAGGGGTGGGGGCAGGGGCAGGGGCTAGGGGCGTAGGGTTGGGGTTGAGTGAGATGGGGTGGGGGTACAAAAATATTACTTTTTTTAAGAAAAAATATATTTGTTTTTGAAAAACAAAATTGAGTTTCGAGGGGTGGAGGTGGTAGTGATGATGGGTTGTCGGGGGTGGGGTAGGGGTTTGGGGTTGGGGTACCAAAAATATTTCTTTTTTTTTAAAAAAGTAATTTTTTTCTTAAAAAAAAATTAAAAAATTAATTTTTTGGTGGGGTTAGAGGTGAGAGAGGAGGGGGGTGGGAGTAGGGCGATGGGCATTGGTGGAGGTTGAGTGGGATGGGGCGGGGGGTTGAGTGGGGGGGTGGGTTGGGGTACAAAAAATATTACTTTTTTAATGAAAAAGTTGTATTTTTTTAAAAATAAAATTAAAAAAATTGAGTTTCGATAGGTGGTGTAGTGGTGATGGGGAATATGTGGGGAGAGGGGAGGTTCAAGTGGCGTGGGTAAAGGTTGAGTGGGATACAATATTTTTATTTTTAAAAGATAATTTTATTTTTTAAAGAAAAGATTGAAAGAAATTGAAAAAATTTGATGTGGGTGGAGGTGGGGGTGGGGTGAAATAGAAAAAAAAAATTAAAAAATTGTGTGAGGTAGAGGCGAGGGGTGGAGGTAGGGGTGAGATTAGGAGGGTGGAGTGGGTGAGATTGGGGTGTTATGAAGGTGAGGACTTGTTTTCCCTACTTTCATTAGAGAAGTCATTTTCCTTATTTTGGAGGAAAATATTTTCCTAATTGCTTGACCAACAAACACAAGAAAATTGGAAACATTTTCCAGAAAATATTTTCCTCCATACCAAACACACACTAAATACTGAAATACTGAAATACTGAATGCACAATCTAAATACCGAAATGAAACTAAACTTCAAGTCCGCGAAGGAGGAGGACTCACCAAGCTGATTGGATGTGCTGCTAATCTACTAGCCACGGACTGGGGAGCGGGCTACAGAATCTACATCATAATAGGATGTAGAACAAAGAAGTATGCGGTCAGTACTATGGAATGTACTGAGTATGTGAGATATGCATAATTATGATAAAAAACATACTTAAAACATGCTTGAAATGAGTTCGTGTATGTAGAGAGGTAGCATAAGTAAATATCAAGATGTAAGGTATAAATGTGAAATAAAGTCAGAATTCAAAGTAGAGTATCACATAACTTATTAGCTTAAAAATAAACATGAGGGAGTTTCTCTTAACTGACACTAAACCATGCTGAGCTACATGGAGTCCAGTGTCATGCACCCACACGAAAAAAGGCTGTCCTAACCGGCCAAAGTTAGAACCATGTCATCTAGGATCCTGTCATAAGCCACAGAGGGCACCTAAGGTGGCACGTAGTTCTGGTACTAAGGGTACTCTCACCCAGTCCAACTCGGTGCTAAATACTACTCCCAATATATATATATGTATAGCATGAGGCTCATATACATGTGATATATCTAGATGTCAAAACTTATTCATAAACATGTTCATACCCCGGATCTTCATACTACTCACGAACCTTGGTTTTAGAAAATGATTCATGAGCATTGATGGTACATCGGGTGTCTTGTCTTGCATAATAGTTCATAACTTAGAAATTTTCATGGCACTAGTTCAATTTCATAATAACATAGATTTTCATAGAACATAGGAACTAGGCATGCACTTGCTTGAAAAATTCATGAGAATACATGTTATCAATTTTCCAATTTTTCTTAAATCAACCATGCATGTAGGATTTACCATAATTAGCCTTCAAATCAAAATAGGAGTTCATATGTAAAAACCCATGTAAAATCATGCAATTTAGTAGTAATTTCATAATAAAATCATGAGGAGGCAATTTATAGCAAAACCCATAAGAATTGGGTAATAACCCTAATTTGAAAGTTCATGAAATTCAAAATAGGAATTTGGGGTTTTGGGTACACGGATGAAAGGAACCCATTGTCAAATACCAACATACCTTGATTGAAGCTAACCCATTTGAATTTGAAAAGAAGAGGAGGCTTGAACTTGGAGCTTGAAACCCTAACTTGAAGCTTGAGAAGATGGAACTCCTTTTCTTCTTTTGGAAGTTGATTGAAAGAATGGGAGAGAACTTAGGCCAAGTGGGAATAAAAACACTTCTAAATAGGCTTAAATTGACTTAGTATAAGAATTAAAAGAGTGGAAAATTACAAAGTTACACTTGGACTTAAACTTTGAAAAAGCTGCAAAAGTCGACTTCAGAGACCACGAGTCAGTCCACGGTCCATCATCCTAAAGGACAAGCCATCAACTGATCCGTGGTTTCAAATTCCACTTCTAGGGGTCTACTGGAACTCAACACCACGAGTCACTCTACAGTCTATGGTTCAGGACGATGGACCATCCTGTGACTCGTGGTTCTGACTTTAGGATATGAGGATCCTCTGATCCTCAGGGATTACAAGTGGAAGAATGGGCCGTGGAATAGGTTGATGAGTCATCAACCCACTCGTGGAATTTATAGGACTTGGTACCTCTTTAAAGGTGATTACATGGGTTACAGGATGGACCATCGTTCAAAATGATAACCCGTCAAGTCATTCGTGGAAACTGGGTAGAAAAGCTGAATTTTGACAAACTACGGGTCACTCTACTGAATGTGGTTTTGGTCTATGGGTTATGAAGCAACCAGTGGTTTTGAAGATGAAAATTTTAAGGTTCAGGTCAGAAATCACGAGTCACAGTACGAACCGTAGTTCGGAACCACAGTTCATCATCCCTGTCCGTAGTCACTGACAGTGCTGCAGTAAATTGCCCATAACTTTTTACTATAGACTTAAATTAATACATTGTCAGTGGCGTGGGAAAGAATACTCAAAAATATTTAATTTGGTGGGTACTAGGCGACCTAACTCTTTATATTTTAGGATGAATGATCGATTGAAGTTGACCCTAATTTAGTCTTAAAGGAAAACATACTTAGGTGAGGTGCTTGCAACTTAACTTGATGATAGGAGTTTCTTATGAATAATATTCGCATCCAAAGCACTCACCACACTAGGGAAATGATCATTACACTCATGGAAAAGGTTTGGATATTAGCTTAGGATTTTTGGGGTGTTACACTTTAGAAATTGTTGACTTCAGTCAACATTCTTGGTTATCATGTTTGAAATTGAATTCCGATAGTTCCGTTAGCTTCGGAGCGTGGACTTTGGTCTAGTGGGACCTTTTATCGGGATACGGGAGCTTTTCAGCTTGAAATTCTCTCTTGTTCTATGTTTTCAAGTTGGTTGGGCTTGTTTGGTTGACTTTGGTCAACATTCAGAGAAGACGGTCTCGGATGGAAATTTCATCCGTGCTGTTAGCTTTGGAATGTCGATTTTGGGTTAGAGGGACCTTTGGTGCGGGTTTCGCTTCCGTACTCATTTTGGTCCATGGAGTTCCACTTTGGAATAGTTGGCCTGAAGGTTGATTTTTGATGCGGAGCCCATTTTTCATTTAATCGACCTCCGATAGGATTTTCATCGATTCCGTTGGATCTAGAATGTCATTTCTAGTTGAGTAGATCAGGTCATTTGTGTTTGTAGGACCCCAGATGCATTTTCGAGGGTCAATCAGAGTCAAATTCTAAGTTGGCATGGTTGTTAGCAGTTGTTTGCTGTCATGGAACAAACAAGCCTATGCCCAGGCATGGGCACAGCTGCATGCGCACAACAGCATGCCAACCGCCCTCTTCTTTTGGTCATCACCTAGGAAGAGCATCGGTCGCATGTGCAGTGATCGATCACGTGCACGCTGGCCTAGCGCCTGTCCTGGCTGATGCCTGGCTTATGCATGCACGTACGCCCGGCTGCATACGCAGTGGCCGGCGTGCGTGCGCAGTGGCCGAGCCTGGAAGCTTTAAATCCCTTCTTCTCCAATTGTTTTTCTAGTTTCCCTTGGACAATTCCTCCATTAAAATAGCTCCAAAGCCACCATTTTCAACGAGGTTCTTTCCCATAACTTGGATGCTACCACCTTGACGATCCTTGTTCAATTTTTGACTTCTGAATTGGGTAAGTTTACTCTTAAATTTCTGATTTCTCCCATAAATTCCCTTTTTAAATTTCAGAGTCTTGTTGCTGTTTTTAGCCATTGTCATGGTCCATTTTCGCTCATTTTTGGAGCATGTTCTACTGGGGACATGAGAAACATTGTGGTGTTTATATTTCTGGTTTCGGGTTGCGGGGCCCACGGGCCTGCTAGTGACCCAAATTTTGACCCGACTATGTATTTAGCATTATGGGTATTGTTAGTCTTATTTTGATGCGTAGATTATTGTGTTGATAGTGTTTTTGAAAATTAGGGCTTCTCGGAGTAGTTCGAGCTTGGACAATGTCGTTCCAGCAGCTAGTCATCGGACGACAGGTAGGTTATGGTTTAACCTTTCTATACTTTGCGTATATAGACTACAATTGCATTAATTAGTATCCTTGGGTGGGTTGTTATAGGTTGGTACCCCAGACCTTGGCCGTCTCTTAGGTCCATTTATTTCTTGCGTTGATTGTAGTATTCGTGTAGTATTGCTATATTATCCTTGTGGCCTCGTGTGGCATTTGTATTTCCCTTTGGACCATAGATGGTGGGATATTGAGAATGTCCGCGAGTCCTGGACATCGTGATATTACTTTAGGCTGGTTATATATGTTGTAAAGCTGATTGTGCTTGTGCACGGGCGATAGGAATGTTTGTGAGCCATTTTGAGCTAATCTATTTTTTGCAAGCATATCATTCATGAAAAATGATTTCTCTGCATGTTTTACTACTGATTTGGCTTCGGGCCTACTATAAATGATTTTCTAATCTTTGCATGGTCCCGAGGGCCCACTTTCGGTAAATTGATTATGAAAGGATTTTAGGGTTGGTGTAACTTCTTTATGTTTATATATATTGAGGTTGTTGCTTCCGGGTTGTTCTATCTTCATATTCTACTTCCGCTTATTTCTACTTATATTATGTGTATTGGTTAGATAGTAGCCCATTACTAATCATTCTGGGCTACGAGGATTGGTTTGCCTACTAGGGGTTGTAGGTGTCATTATGACCTGAGAAATCAGGTCGTGACAACAACATTTGTCCTCAAATAGACAAGAAAGGAAAAAATTGAAGAAATATTTGACTTAGCGAGATGCTAGGATACTTGCTATGCTATTCAATTCAGTCTTCCAATGGGCCTTGTCCATACGATGGTTCTTCCACTGGACCTTCATGGATGCAATATTTTTGGATCTTAGCTTATGGACCTCTCGGTCCAAAATAGCCACAACCTTCTCCTCATAAGACAAATTATCATCAAACAAGACCGAATATTAAGGAATGATATTAGTACCATCACCTTTTTAACATATAAACGTGAACCACTGGGTGAACTCTCGATAAACCTAGAGGAAAATCCTGTTCATAGGCTATTTCCTCACACATCTAATGATTTCAAACAGACAAATGAATCTTGATCTAAGCTTACCTCTTTTTCCAAGCCTCATCACACCCTTCATGGGTGAGACCATGACTAAAAGTTGCTCTCCTACCAAGAATTCCACATCCCGGTCCTTTCTATCCGTATACTACTTCTTCCTACTCTGGACTGCCAAGAGTTATGTTAAATAACCTTAACCTTCTCCAATGACTCCCTTAAAATATCAGTACACCATAACCTCAGCTCAAAAGCATCAAACCAATAGATAGGAACCGATATCTTCTCCTATACAAAGCCACAAACAGAGCCATATCAATGTTCAAACGATAACTATTATTATAAGTGAACTCTGAAAAAGGAAAAAATGGTCTGAGTGACCATCAAAATCTATCACACAATCTTGGAGCATATCTTACAGAACATGTATCATCCGCTCAAACTACCCATCATTTGAGGGTGAAATGTGGTACTACGATCCAGCCTAGTGCCCAACTCATCATGCAAAGTCCTCAAAAAATTAAAAGTAAATACATGCCTCTATTCAAGATAATAGAAACCAAAGCTCCATGCAATCGAACAACCTCTCGGATGTATAACTTGGACAACTTCTCTACATTATAAGTCACTTGAACTGGTATAAAATGCACAGAGTTAATCAAATTGTCAATAATAACCCATAAGGAGTCAAACTCACCCAGAATCTTTGGAAGACCAACCACAAAATCTATGGCTATCCTTTCCCACTTCCATTAAGGATTGGGCATCCTCTGAAGCGTCCCTCTGGGTCTCTAGTGCTCACACTTTACTTGCTAACAATTCAAACAATAGGCAACAAATTCTACAATATCATGCTTTATCCCACCCCACTAATAGTGCTATCTCAAATCGCTGTACATCTTTGTGGAACTCGGATGTATAGAATAGCTCAAACTGTGAGCTATTATAGGATAGTCATAATAGATCACTAATAAGGGGAAAACAAACACGCCCTTTGATCCTTAATACACCCTCATCATCAATAGCGACTTCCTTGGTCTCTCCCTGTAAGACCTTATCACAAATCTTACTCAACTTGGCATCCTCGAACTATCTAGCCTTAATTTGCTCTAGAAAAAATGATCTTGCTTCCACACAAGCCAATACTCCACTAGATTTGGATAAATTAAGTCCCATAAAACTGTTTGCCTGAGTTTGAACCTCTCTATCAAACTAAATGTTTCTTAGCCTCATAACAAGCCTGGCTACCCATACACTCAGACTTTCTACTCATAACATCAAATAACATATTAGCCTTATCGGGATGGTATAAAATAGTGATATCATAATTCTTGAGTAGATTCATCCATCTTCACTGCCTCAATTTAAGATCTCTCTGAGTCAGCACACGCTGTAAACTATGATGATCAGTAAATACCTCACAACGAACACCATAGAGGTAGTAGCTCTAAATCTTTAGAGCAAATACCATTACTACCAACTCTATTTCATGCGTAGGATAATTATTTTCATGCACCTTCACTTGTCTAGAAAAATCCTTACCCTCCACAAGCAATGCCAGGATATGAGCTGTAGTCAATAGTGTCTTAAGCTATTGAAAGCTCTCCTCACACTCTTCAAACCACTAAAATGTAACATTCTCTTGAGTCAAATAGTTCAACTGAGAGTCAATAGAAGCAAACCCCTTTATGAACCAGCAATAGTAGATGGTCAGCCTGACAAAATTGCGAATCTCTATCACTAAAGTGGGCCTAGCCCAACTCTTAACTACCTCTACCTTTTTGTGGATCAACCATAATCCCTTCCTTTGAAACTACATTCCCCAAGGACACAGATGCCACCCCAAACTCACATTTAGATAACATAGCATATAATTTCTTTTTTTCTCAACAACAACACAAGAAATTTAAAATGATTCTCATGTTCCCCCTTACTTTTTGAATACACCAGTGTATCATCAATAAAAACAATCACAAATGATCCCAAATATGGCTTGAATATACTATTAAGCAAACTTATGAAAGTAGCCAGAGCATTAATAAGCCCAAATGACATTACAAAAATTTCATAGTGCTCATACTTGGTCTGAAAAGTAGTCTAAGGAATATCCTTAACCCGAATTATCAACTACTGATACCACAAACTTAAATCAATCTTATAGAAGACTGAAACACCCAAAGCTCATCAAACATGTCATCTATATGAGGGAGAGGATACTTATTCTGGATAGTGACTTTGTTTAGCTGACGATAATCAATGCACATTCGTATACTCCCATATTTCATCTTCACAAAAACACAGGAGCACCCTACGGAGAGGTACTTGGATGGATTAATCCCTTACTAAGCAGATCTTGAAACTGTACTCTCAACTCTCTTAATTAAGTTGGTGCCATCCTATATGGAGAAATAGAAGTAGGGCAAGTCCATGGCTCTAAGTCAATACAAAAATCGATATTGCGGTCTGGTGGCATGCAAGGCAAATTCGGGGAAACACCTGAAATAATTCATATACTATATGGACTGACTCAATGGGTGGAACCTCTATATCCCAATGGTATGCCAAAAGCGCCAGACACCCCCTATCTACTAAATTCTTGGCACGAATAAAAGATATTCACTTCTTTGGAATATGACTACAATAACCCTTTTACTTGAGCCTAGACATATTAGGCATAGTTATAGAAATTGTTTTAGCATGACAATTTAAAATCCCATGATACAAAGACAACAAACTCATCCCCAAAATGAAATTAAAGTGAACCATATCTAGAATCACAAAGTATACCAATACCCCATGAACGTTCTTATACACAAATAGAAGACACTATCTATAATCACTAGGTCACCAACATGAGTTGAAACATCAAGCAAATGATAAATCATATACAAACCCATAACAAAGTATAAATACACATAAGAGAAAGTTAAACCAGATGGAATAAGGTTGTAGCCATTTGGTCACAAACTAGAATAGTACCTGTGATAACTGCATTAGATGCCTCTACCTCGGTATGCTAAAAAATGCATAATGGTGAGTCGTTCAACCTACCTATGTTCCACTCTTGTCGAGCTAAGTACCACCCTTACCAGTCCGACCACAATCTCAGTTAGGATGGGTATCACCTCTACTTGTTGTGTGTCCACCCCGCACAAGCTGAGGATGATCATAATCATACAAGACACCTCCCCTACCTGCTGAAGCTACAACTCGAGAAGCTTGTTGTTGAATTATCTAACCACTTTGTGTGAACCTGGGGCACCATCTCAAGATATGTCCAACCTCACAAAACTTATTACATGTCCTATATAAGGTAGGCTATTAAGCTGAAGCCGATGAGGAAAAATAACCTCCATAATCTGAACAACCGGGTTGTGCTCTCGACGCATAACCTTAAAAATACTGGCTAGCTCCTAATGGACCTCCAATTGAAACCTGCATAGTCAACTGAATGGGGCATCAAGAGTAACCATGATAAATCGGGCCCTTAGAGAAGGAGCCATTATAACTACATCCCTTGTGGGCCTTCTTCTCTGTAGTCTTAACATAATTATCCTACTTAACCCCTTAACATTATGAACATGCTCAAATACCTCCTAAAAAGTGTAATTACCCTTTAGGTTATTTTTTCTATTCTCATACTTTTATCATGCTTTGAGCTTTTCCACAATAGATACAAGTTATCTAATACTTTTTGGGACTAACAGTTCAATTTTCGGGTAGTTTATTTATGTTTTAAGCCTAATTCCCTGTTTTAAAACTCTTAAAGCTGAAAGAGTTAACTTTGGTAAACATTCAGAGTAAACAACCTCAGATGAGAATTCCATTAGTACCTTTAGCTCTGGAGCATGGACTTTGGGCTAGAAGAACCTTTGTTTTGGGTCTTGAGGCTTCCGAACTCATTTTGGGCTATTGATTGGCTTTTGGCCAAAATTGAGGTTTTAGGCATGGGGCCCACTTTTTATCGAGAAAATCGATATTGGAATTTTTTTCTATTCCATTAAGTCCAGAATATCATTTAAGGTATGGTAGCATAGTTTTTTTGCCTACACAGTATTCCGAATTAGTCCCGAGCGTCCATCCGAGCATTTTGAAACTTAGCAAAAAATATTTGGTGTCATGTTGCTGGTTGATACGTTCAAATTAAACCCTTTTTACAAGTGAAAATGATTGTTGTCAAATATAGTAACCCAACTATTAGGTTGGGGTCGAATCCCATAGGGAATAGGGTAAGAAATATAATACTCAAAGTTCTTAAAGTTACTTTACTTTATATCGATTCTTGTTCCTTAACGATTTTGTAGAAAATTGTTCTATAGCTAAAATTTTCAGTAAGTAAATGATTGAAATACCAAGATATGAAATGAAACGGGATTTTTTCACCACATAATAAGATAAGTCTAGGGGTTACAACTACCTTTCTAGTCCCTCCTAGTTTCATATAGATGAGCAATGACCAATTAGTTACCAAACCTTATCTTCTGATATGGGGATGGTCTTTTCTTCACTTATTTTCACAAATACAATGAAGTGTAATTGCAACCTGATCATAATTTTCCAAGTAAAAGCAATGTATTCCTACGAGGCTCTATTAAATAAGGGTTAACGCCTTGAGTTCTTGTTGGTTAACTCTTTCCAATCCTAATCAACCCTTCTGAGCACAAACTAGGGTTTTTCGGCACTAGACTAAAGTTTGCAACCATTAATCACATTATAACGAGAGTTAACAAATCATCCAATCAAACTAATCGATTCTATAGTGATAGTTTAGCCCTAAATTTCACCCATTATGGGGATTCACAACCCCGGAGATGAGTTTAGTTACTCATGCTAGAAACAAGAAAAATAAGATGATTCAACAGACACATATTAACAAATTTGATTGAAAACCAAAAGAGGTTCAAAATCGTTCAAAACTGATATAAAGCGTAATGAAATTGTATCATCTAATGTGTAAAAAAATAACCTAAGGATGCTATATATAGGAGAGTAGGGATCATATCCTAAAAAGGCTAGGAAAGGAAATCTGCCTCATCTCATATGGTCACCAAAATAGACTGTTCTTGCTCAAAATGAACCATTCTTCGCACCGTGATAACTTCTCTTGTTCACCTACATTGTTTAGCCAAAATGGTCTGCAAAATAGACCGTTATCAGCCAAAATGGTCCGTTCTATCAGGCGTTATAACTTGTTATTTTCTTGCAGTTTCTATCTTCTGAAAATGACCCCCAAAATAACCAGTAATGGCAAAAAACAGCCACCATTATGGACCATTTTGGTGGCTGTTTTAACCTCCTATATCTGCTTTATTTATGTCCTTTAGCTTTTGTTGGCACCACGGCTCGTAATCCTCCACAACGACTCGTAATGAGCCTGTTTTGCCAATCTTTTCATCCTTATGGTGTACTTAACCCATTATACCTGCAACTATACCAAAATGCATCATATCACACTAAACATACTCAAGCACTACAAGGAATCCTCGTCAAAAGCTATGGAACGTTCCTTAAAATCCCAGCACTTCAACACCCCCAACTTAGAGACTTTGCTTGTCCTCAAGCAAAGAAAAAAAAACTACACTCATACTACTTCACAAAGCACCAAACAACATTCAACTATTTGAAATCCAGGATGTCTATAACAGTTCTATTAACTAACTAACAAGAATGTTTCCAAATCAATATTCCCACCCCTTTTTATAGACTAAAGTGCACACAAACATTGACCTGACACTGACGGATTCATATATGACATCATATTATCAAGAAACGACTGCACCTGAAAGTAGTGAACTCATACTTATCATGTAGTCAATCAGTATTCACCATGTTCCCTTACTTAGACCAAAGAAAGTCCCACACACTATCAATCATTATTTAAAAAGGGACTTGAGATGAAAGAGAAGAGAGAAACACTCACAATGAACTTCACATGTAACATTAAATGAACCATAAGCTTTCCCTTAGTGTGATTCTCTACTAATATAGGGAATGTCAACGCCAGGATCAAGTAGGACTTCACAGGTTATAATGTAGGCTTTGGGATGGGTAGGAATTATTTGGTTTAGATAGTGTCTATCCTCCCTAAGCATTTTTAATACATCACAACTTCTTTCTTTTTTTTTTCTCATTTTTCTATCAACTATCCTGTTTCTTCCTCCTCCTTCATACCCATTTCTTTCACAATTCACCCATCACCTTTTAAATGCATTCAAAGATCATTGGCAAGAAGCAATTTATTATTAATTATCATTTTTTGCTTTGCTCCATGTTACTTTTGACACTGCTACTCGCCTACCTTTAGTCTTCTTCTAAAGCTTTCTGCCTTAATCTATTTCCCTAATTCTTACTCCTCTCCAACTTTCCATATTTCTTCTTAAAAGTGCTTAGGAGTTATTTGGATCACTTCAAACTGATTAAAACAAAGGGGATAAGTTTTAGACAAGGCAGCTAAAGATAGACTAAAGGCTCAATTGGGCTGACTAGGATCACACTTTAGATAAGTAAAAAGAAGAATAAAATAGGCTAATCAAGGAAATTCCTAAATCATTTTCTATATTCAACACCCCTTATTTTGCGTTGCATACACACTAGGCAAGTTCTAGACATCACAATGCAGCATGGTATTTACAATTTCTGTCACACATGAAACATAGTTTCAACTGTTAACTACCAAGTCAATGAACATACTTGCTGTAGCACAATCATCAACCTTAATAATCACTTTGTCATATATTCAGAGCCAAACAGGTCAAAAATCTCACTTAGTAAATATTTTGGGGATGGGTCATATTTTCACAACAGAAATACATGCTTTTATTTACAAAACAGTACTACCTAAGTCATCTTGGTTTTCTTAAAGTTAATCAAATAACACATTCTATTCTAAACATGCAAATTCAACATAAAATAATGCCCTCGGGAAAAGAATTTGGCAAGAAAAATCCAAGGGCAGACAAGCCTCACCCCCACTCAAAGACCATGCATTGTCCCCAATGCAATAGAATAAAACAAGGGAAATAAGACTTACTTGCATCACCCTGGGTGCTCTGGTTAGCTGCAGTTATAGCTGAGTCATGAACTATGTCCTTCTCTATAACATCAATCACATAAATCCTTTGATATTTGTTGGGTAGGCTCATCCCATTGTTAGCCTGGAAGGTGACCTCCTCATCCTTGACTCAGAATTTTATTTTATTTTTGTCTGAGTCCATCAATGCTCTTCCTATGGCTAAAAATGGGCATCCCAAGATGATGGGATTATCTTCGTCTGCAGCACAATCAAGGATGACAAAGTCAGCTGACAACTTGAACTTTTCGATTAGGACTACCATGATAACGCTCAAATGTACTATCCTAAAAGGAGGTATCTGTGATTGTTAGAGAAAAACACATTTATAGTACCGAGAGCTTTCAGGGTCAATCTCATAGGGAATTTACAGCTTAGTCTAGGTGATTGTAAACAAACCTCACACAAGAGTAGCTTGCCCAACAACAATAATATGAAAAAAGGGGGATGTGGGAATCTGTCACAATTTGAATTTTAAATAATACAATAAGTAAAAGTGCAAGGTGTAAACAATAGAGGGAGGACAACTAAGGATGTACTTCTGATGGGTATTAAATACAGGTCAATGTACTTGCTTAATTTCATAAATTCCTACTGATTGATATAGCTAGCATTGGTTTTAGGCATGCTTATTAATCTCGCGATCAAACAAACATATATCGATTGTTTTTTATTCAAACACCATTGTTTAGGCAAATAACAAACCAACCTATGCTTGGGGAGGCCACACTATTTCTTACTTAGACCCTTAAATGGGTGTTTCTATCGATTTGAGCTATTTCTAGCCTCAATCTTGGTGGAATCCTAAGTACCCACTAGAAATTTCACATCTGAAATTATAAACTTCTTTCTCAAGCAAGGATACAACCAAGTAAGATAAATTAATGTTTGCAACTATCAATTTTAGAGTTAAAACATGGTGAAATCACTAGACCCATATCATATTAGCAATTATAAATACAAATAAGAAATACTCATACCCTTTTATCAAGTACCCATCATCTACACATCCCTAGACTAGGAAACTTAGCCACTCATGCTAAAGGAAGAAGAAAGTATACCCATAGGGAAAGTCAAATTCCTTTTCATTAATTGTAGAAAGAATCCAATATCCAAGCTCAAATTTACAAACCCAAATTTGAAGATTGAGAGAATGGATTGAAACTTTCTTTCTTGCCTTGGGAGAGAAACTTGCTCCAAAGCTGAAAATACTATTCAGAACTACCTAAAATTGTGCCTAAATTGTGTTTAGAAACATTCCCAAAATGTCATACAAAATTTGATAAAAATGCCCTTCGAGGGTTGTGCGATGCGATGTGTAGTTCGCATGTCGTGAAGTGCATATTGCACAACACTCTTCAGTGGTGCAGTGACTCTAGCCATCATGGGAGCTTCATGCAAAGTGGGGTACGATTCGCACCAGGAAGTGTGCATGTCACACAGCGACCGCACCCCTTAACAAGTCTTCAGCCAATGCATGATCCTTGTGCGGTGGAAGGTGTGGACCACACCTCATGTTATGCATGTCGCACAAGGTCCGCACCTCTTGGCAGAATCTCCATCTTGTTCAATCCTTCACACTTCAACTCCTTTTCAGCTCTTTTGGGTCCAATTCCTTGTTTTCCATCTTTGGACAGAAGTACTTGTATTTATGTCAATAAAGTCCATAAGAACCTTTAAATCTAATCAAAACATAACAATAATTCATTAATAAAGGCTAAATAAGTCGGTAGATTACCGACTCAGCAAACCCCAAAATTTGAACTGTTGCTTGTCCTCAAGCAATGTACTCACAAGGTAAGGAATGAATTATGCTCTAAAACCCAATCAAGACATCAAAGACTACTCTATTCTAAAAACTAAGAAAATAATAAACAAAAACTCAAATAAAATACTCAACTATTATACTCATCTCAATTTGAACCACCACATTATCAAGGCAATTGATCATTTCAAAAAAAAATTCAAAAGGGCTTCATTTCTCATTCAAAATCAAGGGAATTTGTTATTCAAAACAAGATATTAAGCTTCTCAAATCATTGGCATGGACCATCAAGGTTTCCTCGAGATTCGCCACACAACTTGTCTCATTCATTCCTATCAATTGAAATAGAGACTTCATATTTCAATTCGAGTGCATGATGCCACTCACCACAAGAGATAATCCTACTCAGAATCATGCAATTCACCAAATCAAAGGGATAATAAGATAACCAAGAAGACTCTCACTCTCTCAATGAAGTTTGAGTGCACACATGTCGACCCATAGGCTTGCCCTTCATGTAAATCATCACTAATGTAGGGTGATCAAGCTTGAAATCACTAAGGACTTGTGGGTTACGATGTTGGTTAGGGGTAAGGTGAGGATTTCATTTGTCTCAAGTGACTACACCTCCCTAATGCTCTTTTTCATTACTTTGAACACCGGCTCACATTTTTGAATTTTTGACTTCACCTTATTTCTCCCTCTCACAACCCAAGCTTCTTCTTCTCAATCATGATCATTCAAGACTCCTTGTATCGCCTTCATTTGGTATCACCCATTCTTTCTTTTCATTTTGCTCATTAGATCTTTTTGGAGAAAAATTCAATTCAAACTTAAGGTGCTACCTTGCACTTGGAGTGCATTCTTTTTCTTTTCCTCATTGATCGCATACACCCCCAAACTTAGGCATTTGCCTATGTTGTCTTTTCATTCGGTGCTCCCCCAAACTTAGGCTTTTAGCCTACTTTTCACTTTCAAGCAATTAGGGAGGAAGAGTGCCAACATAGAGGTTCCAAAAAGGTTAAGGTGTCAAATAAGGTGCCAAGGAATGTTCACAAGCTCAAAGGGGTTCACTAGGATTGATGTCGAGGGAAGGCATTTGGGTGAAGTGACTATCAAAAAGGGCCTAAGATCATTTTCCAAGTTCGATCACACCTAGAATTTCTCCTTGAATCACATTTAGGGAAAGCTCTAGACGACACATATGCACAAGAATAAAGGTAAAGCCTCACCATACAAGGCATCATGCCATAAGACTTCTTTCATTAGTCTCAAGATCAATTGGGATACATGACTTTTGACAAGCTATTTCGAGTTCATTACACACTCATTTAGGAATCAATCAAGCCAAAACGAGAGGGTGCAAATCATGAAAAGAGAATGCTTTCCTCAAAGTTTCATTTTCCTTCGTTTCTTTCTTTTTCCAAAACATCTTGCCAAGAATTTTTTTCGGTAGGTCCATTTCAAGACAAGCATATTATGGACTCAAATTAAACTAAAACTTGGCATTTTTCCTTAATAAAGTCACGTCTCAATCTATCTTATGGAAACATTGACCTGTTTGACACAAAAACAAAAGAAAATAAAAATAAAAATAAAGAAAACTCTTTTGCTCCTTGGGAAAGAACCGTTGCATTAAGAAAACCCTCGGAGTTTATTGCTAAACTACTATTAACAAGGCGATAACCAAATTGCGCGGTTCATGAATCATTTGAAAATAAGCCTTGGCATAGGCTCTTAGTGCATTTGCAAGGCATGGGTAGCAAGAAAATGGAATCGTGTAAGACTAACCCGACACACAATCGAGAATTAAAAATCAAGCCCGGCGAGGGCACAATTTTAAGTTAAAAAAACATAATAAAAAGGCCCGGCAAAGGCAATATCATCACAATCATCCAACATGCTCGACAAGGGCCAAGTCAAATCTAGCAAGGCAATTAAAAAGTCAATAAGGCCCGACAAAGGCAATAAAATATCTCAAGCCAAACATGGGCAACCAACAATCAAATCAAATGACACCACCTCTCCCCATAAAAAGAAGCATTGCCCCCAATGCTTTAAGATCAAATAAGGAGAGAAGGGGTGCTACTCCCTGGAGTACTATGCCTCATAACCATCATCTGCTACTTCATCAACTGCAACATCTCCACTAGGACCTGCACCACTCTTTCGGGAGTGTGCTATCATAGTGGAGTCCCTGAGATCCTATTGGAATAGTGGGTTCTCATCATCATCTAGCTCTGCATCTTCATCACCGGGCAACTCAACTTCATCATCCTGATAAGAAGAAAACAAGTCATCCATGGGTCCACGAGTGCGATGGGGTGGAGGTAAGTTGCTAAAGTTTGCCTCCATAATTGGCTGCTTCCCTTTGGCTTTGTCAACATCCTTCCTGAGTTTTATGACGACCCCTTCGATGACATCCACCCTTTTGCAAAGCACATAAATTCTCCCTAGAACTTCTTTGATAGCCCTCTTAACAACCCTATCATCAACCCTGGCAGATCTCTCGCTAAATCTATCAATTGCCTCTCACGGTTGTATGGTTTGTCAACCATATCTTGGAGGCCTTTTTTGGTCAAAGTGGGTGGGGGGCATATGTGTGTGCCTTTAATGTATCCCTAGAAGGGAATGAAGAAGATGCTTTGGCATCTAACTCACTCTCAACATCCACCAATGCCTCTACCCCGCGCCCTTTGAATCTAGGGGCATCCCTGTCAGTCTTCTTATCAAGGTCGATCACCCTAACAACATGGGTGACCTTGTCATAGCTGAAGTATGGGATGTTGGCCTTGGCACACAACTTGCTAATCAATATTGGGAAAGGGAATGAGTCATTACCCCTGCATGCTTTCCTTTGAATCACCATGGCTGCAATTTCCCTAAAATTCACATGCTCCCTTGTCATAATGGCAGCTACCAAAATGGCCCCCTCTTGAGTTATCTTCTGGTCATTCTGCAAGGGTAGTAATACAAATGAGATCATACCACAGATGGGCCTCAAAGTATAGAGTTCTTCTCAGAATATCACCTCCCGCAGTAGCCCAGATAGGAGTGACAGCAGCAAGGATATGGGTAGTCTCACGATAAGGATTTACTTCGGTTGTCAACTTGACCATGAGAGTAGGTGCAGGTTTGATTAGGTGTCCCCAATAGATGGCATTGATGGTAGTAGAGGTGATGTAAACTCTCTTTCCTCTTACTATAACTGAATCCAAATTAGGGAATTTCTCCACAGCCCCTTTATATCCCTTGGAATCCTGCATAGCTTGATAGGACGCATTGAACTCCCATATGACTTCCTTATAGTACCCCCTGGGTACATCCTGAAAAAGGTACCATTCTCATTCAGAAAACTGATTGTGCGTGTTGCGTAGCTCATCCCCAACTTCCCCCAAGTTAAAACTCTGCTCTTCATTGAATGTCCTATTCTTATCTTGCTTATAAAAGGCCTTCATACCTTTCACCCCAAAGTGGATCCTTTCCTCTTCTGCGGCCGATAGTTTCCTTGGTTGGCTACCTGTGTTGCCTCTGTTAGAAGACATGTTTTGCACATCGAGATTCTGAGTCCAAAAGTAAAAGAAAAATTCTTTTTGTGTTTTTGACATGAGTAGAAGAAAAAGACAAAAAAGAAGTTAACAAACTAAAAAGACCAAAATGCAAAGAAGTAGAATAACAAAGTAGGTGATTGACAGCTCAGGCGGACCATGTACGAAATGCACAAGACATTATGCGCGTCACACATGACATCGCATGAGCTACCAGATCCTTCAACTATTTTCCCTCTGAGGTCCGATTGCTGGTGCGGTTCACATGCACCAAAGTGCGCATCGCACCCTGCTTCACATCTCAAAATAGGGAGCTAGAACTAATTTTTCAGCAGGTGTGGTGCCTTGTGCATTTTGCACATCAAGATCCACGCATCACATGTAAAATGCACAGGAACACAATTGGAATTTTTGGTTCCTTGTGTTCTTGTGAATTACACATATGATTCGTGGAGCAAGATTTTCATAAAGCACTTGGCACCAAGAATTAAACCAACAATTTAAAAATTAGGGCAAACATAATATGACCACAGTTTTTATCTGAGTACTCACACTTCCCCGAATTTTATTATCACTAATCAAAACAAAAGAAGAACTCAACAATTTCCCTTAAGAAGGACATTACCCCATCTATCATCGGGAGCATCAAGCCTTCAATTGTAAAAATTAGGCACCAACAAAAGATCATAAATTTCTAAATTCCCGCACAAGATCATATACCCAAATAAATTTTCAACAAAGAACATGGGCACACAATAGAAGCAAATTTCAGCCCCTCACAATAATTTTCAACCAACACCTATGAAAAATTATGATTTTCCCTTAAGAATGACGTCACCCAATCTATCATAGGGCCAAATCATGCATCAATGATAAGTGGGTTACTCAGACTTCACCCCAAACACAAATTTTCAAGGAAAAAAACTACTACAATCAACATGATTTATCACAATATCAAGTTCTACCAATTTGATCCTAAGCACAATCCATAACATAATTAAAATTTGGGGACCCAAAATTTTTGAATCTAACCCAAAATCAACATGGCAATTTTAAGAAGCATGCTTCATAATATGAGTTTCCAATCAACAAACATGTATTTAACATTGGAGAACTCACCACAAGTGAATATTAAATGAGGAGAATTCAAAATTAAAGCTTTTGGAGAGCAATAATTGTGACCCAACAACCTTGCCCGGATAACTAGCAATGGCAGCACGTTATGGAGTGGTGGTGGAGATTGGGTAAGAGGAGGAGAGAATTTTGGGGAAGTTTAAGGGATTTGTGAGTGGTTTTGGGAGAGAATTTGAGAAGTTGTAAGAGATAATATAGATAGAAAGAAGAGGGTGGCGGAATAAAAAAGGAACAGAAGAAGAAAATTTGGCTGGGTCGATCTCTGGGTCGGGTCGAGATTACCCCCAATTCATTCGGAGGCTTTGTGGGTCGGCACACATTGAAAGTCACTACCTCACTTCCAACTCGAAATTTGAGTTCACCGAGTTCAACATCTATAAGTGCTCTCCCTGTGGCTAATAGTGGTTGCCTCAATATAATGGGCACCTAAACATCTACATCACAATCCAAGATCTCGAAGTCTGCAGGGGGGATGAACTTGTTGACCTTAACCAATACATCAAAGAGGATCCCCATCAGGCGTTTAATGGACCGGTCATTCACGAGTAGTTGCATGGATGTAGGTTTGGGCGTACCTAATCCCAACTTGTTAAAGATCGCTAGGGGCATCAAGTTGATTCTTTCCCCTAAGTCATACAAGGCTTTATGAAATACAAATAACCCAATAGTACACAGTATAGTGGATGCACCCAGATTATCCCATTTTGTAGCAACATTACTCGTCATCACAGTGCTACAGTTATGTGAAATCTCAATTGTTCCCACATCAACAACCTTCTTCTTCTTGAGCAACTCTTTAATAAATTTGGTGGAGCCCTACATTTATGTTAAGGCTTCAACTAAAGGAATATTTATCGAAAGCTTGCTGAACATGTCAACAAACTTGTTAAATTTGTTCTCCTCCTTCTTATTGTTTAGCCTTTGAGGGTCTGGAGGAGGTCCCTTGGGTAGTGTGGTCAGCACACTTTGCACAATGGGAGGGTCCCCATTAACATCAATAGCAACTTTGGGAGGAGATTCAACCTCCTCTATCTCATAATCAACATCAACATTCACCAGAATATTGGGTGCACTAACCTTCACCCAAACTTCCAGTTCCACATCTTCTTTATCTCGCGGCTTCTCAATGGCTTCAACAATAGGTTTCCTTGCTACAATAACAGGCTCCACAATGGGCTCTCTCACTACGCCACTTTTTCTTCCACTTCTAGTAATAATGGCCATGACATGAGCATCATTTTTAGGATAGGCCATGGTGTCACTAGGGAGTTTTCCCTTCATCCTTGGGTTCATTTGAGTAATTAGATAATTCATTTGGGCCTCAAGATGCTTGATTGAGGTCGAATGAGAGCTCAAGGTTTGATGAAGTGTTGAAACTTTGCTTTTAAGCTCACTAACCCCGGTATTTGTAGTTTCCACCTTCTTCAACACAAAGGACAACATGTCCTCAATCTTTGAGTGACCGGGATTGCTTGTGGTGGGTTGGTATAAGGAATATTATTTGTTTGGAGGTACATATGGGTTTGAGCTCCGGTGATTGAATCTATCACCATTTTTGTCGTGATCTCTCCAATTCCTATCTCGTTTCTTATCCTTGTTCCAACCTTGATTCTCATCCCTCAAGCGATAATACCCAGGATGAGAACCCACCATTAGATAGCAAATTTTACCATCCACGATGGTCATATACTCATCTTCACTGGGATTGATCTTTGGTGTACTCAAAAAATTCACGGTCTTAGCACCACCAGCCCCCATCATATGCTTTGCCAATAGGTCAATTTGTGTCATCATTTACGCTATGGTATCATCCCTCTCTTCATCCTTCTTCCTCATCTCATTTGTTAAGATGGATGTGGTAACTCCCGATGTAGGAATATCAACGTCCCTTGTGTTCCAAGTTTGGTTAGTCTTGGTCATTCTCTCTAGAAAGGACGAGGCAAGAGGAAATTGTAGATCCATGAAGGTACCACCTCCAAGATTATTGGTGATAGACTTATTCATCGAGTTCAAGGATCTAAAGAAGCTTTATAGCAATACATTGCCCGGTAATCCATGGTTAGGACACAACACAAGATTCATCCTGAATCTCACCTATACCTCATGCAAGGGCTCATCGAGAAGTCGGCAGAAGTTTGTAATTTCATCCCTCAACTACATCATCCATGATGGAGAGAAGAATATAGTAGTGAAAGCATTTACCAACTCGGCCCAAAAGGTGATTGACCCATCCGGTAATTCCTCCAGCTAAGTCATGGCTTCCCCCGTTACAGAGAAGGGGAATAGGCAAAGTTGGACAAATTCTTGGGAGATATTTTGGAATATGAATGGTTGACATATCTCCACAAAATTGCGGATGTCCCTATTGGTATCTTTGTGTGTTGCTCCTCTAAACATACCCTTTATTTGGATCAAATAGACAATTGTGCTCGTAACGTGGAACACCGCATTTCCAACCATTGGGGGTAGGTGGATTGCACTTACCCCACTTGAGGCACGGGTTTATTGGCCTCATTCATGAACCCGTCAATACTTTCATTGCCACTTTTTTTATCGCCCACTTCACTCATAGGCCATCTACACAACAAGCAAAAACAAAAATTAAAATAAAAGAATAAACACTTTACAAAGTGATTTCAATTTTGCAATCAAAAAGGCTAATCAACTAAATTCCCCAGAAATGGTGCAATTTTTTATAACGCTCAAATATACTCTCCTAAAAGGAGGTATCGGTGATTGTTAGAGCAAAACACATTTATAGTACCCGACAGGTGTCGGGGTCGATCTCACAAGAAATTTAGAGCTTAGCCTAGGTGATTATTAGAGCAAAATAAATTTATAGTACCCGACAGGTGTCAGGGTCGATCCCACAATAAATTTAGAGCTTAGCCTAGGTGATTGTAAGCAGACCTCACACAAGAGTAGCTTGCCTAACAACAATAATGTGAAAAAAGGGAGGGAATTGGGAATTTTTTCCAATTCGAATTTCAAACAAAACAATAAGTAAAAGTGCAAGGTGTAAACAATAGATAGAGGATGACTAAGGATGTGCTTCTGATGGGTCTTAAATACGGGTCAAGGTACTTGCTTAATTGTGTATATTCCTACTAATTGATATAGCTAGCATTGGTTTTAGGCATGCTTATTAATCTCTCGATCAAAGAAACATATATCCAATAGTTTTTATTCAAACACCATTGTTTAGGAAAATAACCAACCAACATATTCTTGGGGAAGTCACATTATTTCTAGCTTAGACCCTTTAAATGGGTGTTTCCATCAATTTGAGCTATTTCTAGCCTCAATCTAGGTGGAATCCCAAGTACCCACTAGCAATTTCACATTCGAAATTATAAACTTCTTTCTCAAGCAAGGATACAACCAAGTAATGTAAATTAATATTTGCAACCATCAATTTTAGAGTTAAAACATGGTGAAATCATTAGACCCATATCATATTAGCAATTATAAACACAAATAAGTAAGACCCAGACTCTTTTATAAAACACCCATCATCTACACATCCCTAGACAAGGAAACTTAGCCCCTCATGCTAAAGGAAGAAGAAAGTATACCCATAGGGAAATTCAAATTCCTTTTCATTAATTGTAGAAATAATCCAACATCCAAGCTCAAATTTACAAGCCCAAGGTTGAAGATTGAGAGAATGGATTGAAACCCTCTTTCTGGCTCTTTGCCCCGTACTAGAACTGATGGTAATTATGGCATCTTGTCTACATGTTTCTTGTACTTTAGAATATCTTGTCTTGCTCGGTAAGATGCATAGAACTCTCGGACCAATTCAGGGAAGTAAGGACCAGAAACTTGAGCTAATTAGTCCCATACTCATTTATCAAACTTCTCTGCTATATTAGAGAGTGCATTTATAAATGAGTCTATATCAAACCCTGATTCCTCCGTAATTGCTCACTGTTCGCAAAAAGTAAGATACTAAGTTTCCATCCTCTCAAGGTTGAATCAAATTTGTGTTTCTAATAGTCCTTCATTTTGCACAGGTGCGGAAGGGCCTACAAATGTTGAAGCTCCCATTGGGGCTTTGCCTTTCGCTTTGTGCCTGCAGGAAGTCATGTTCCTGCAAAGAAGTGTAAGCACCACAAAAACAAAACAAAAAAAAAACCTTTTGTATTTTTCAATATTGTAAGAAATAAATACTACAAGAAGTTAATGAAATAAAAAGAAATCGAATGCATAGAGAAGAAAATGGCACCAGGTGAACTACTGGCATGTGCGTGTCGTATATGATTCGCAAGTGGGGACTCAAAATTCACATGTGACTTCGAACATGCTAATAGAATACTTGGTTCAGGGGTATATAACATGCGCTGGCACATGTGTTTTGCATACAGCAACATACGACACTCATGTGCCTTCGCCCCCTGCTTACAATGAACTAGGAGTTCTTGTCTTCCACCTGCGACATCACTTGCGTTTCATAGGTGAAGACTTGTGAAAAGCATATAAAATGCACATGGAAAGCAGTGAGAATTTTGCAATTTTTCGCATTCATTTGCATTGCACATGCAGTTCACAAGCAAATATCTGTGGCACGCAAGTTCTTAATAGGCCAGAATGAGCTTTAACCACACTTAGGCATAATCAAAGGAACATGTGAAATTTTTTCAAGTTATTCGGGTACTCAAACTTCCTCTAAAAACATTGCAATCATACAATACCAAAACACTAAGAGACGTATGCTCAACAATTTCTGTTAAGAAGAATGTTACCCCATCTATCATCGGGAACATCAAGCACTACAAGAAGCATAGAAAACACAGTCAATCGCAAAAATAATCACTCTACTCAACCAAAGCGCTCACTTTACAGTTCATAATCAATTAAACTTCACAAGAGTACAATGATCAGCTCAATCACAACAATATTTCAACTAAACCCACAATAATGATGATTTTCCCTTAAGAACAATGTCACCCAATCTGTCACTGCGCTAAATCATGTATCATGACAAGTGGGTTACTCAGACTTTACCCCAAATATCAAAATTTTAGGCTAAAAATTAACACAAACAACATGAATATTCCTAAAAACAAAATCTACAAAGTTTTAATCACAAAAGACAATAATATGACCCTAAAATTTGGGTTCAAAAATCAGATCTCAGGCATGAACACAATATGGTAGAAACTAAGTAGCACGCTTCACTGATAATGCTCCTAAAATAATTAAAAATAATGATTTAACATTGGAGAACTTACCACAAGTGGAAAAGAGGGAGTAAGGAGTGATAACTAAAGCTTTGAGGCCTACAATGGTGACCACAAAAATCGCGCCCAGAAAACTGAGTGGTGCAGCAACAATGATATAGTGGTGGAGAAGATAGTGTAGGATATAGGGAAGAGTTTGGGGAGATTATGGAGGTTTTGGGAGAGTTTGAAGGTGAAGGGAAGTTGTAATGGAGAAAAATGGGGGAGAAGAGGCTGTTTAAAGTGAAAAAAGAAGAAGAAGGGGCACAAGTCGAATTCTAGGTCAAGCAAGTCAATAGGTAGGTCAACAAAAGTTTAACACATACATGTGCCTACAGTGCCACATGTGATTAACATAGCACCACTTGCATTTCACATATGGCTCCACAGATGGCATTTTCATCCACTTTTGTGTAAGTTCACTGGTCAGCACATGGGATAGGACGTGCGAGACGTAAGTCGGCATGTGCATTTTGACCCTTGATTCGGAGATGCCTGCCGATTTTAATTTTTCTCTTTAGTGCACTGCAGAAGGGTATGATGCCACCTGCAGGTGCAAGTCGGCACCTGCATCACTTAGGTTGTGTCCCACATCCCGTTCAAATTTTTTTCCACTTAGCTATTTTTTCAATCTCCATGCATTCCTAAAACAAACTAAAAATAACAAAAAGGTTTTGTAAATCAAAGACACTTGGGTTACCTCCAAAGAAGTGCTTGATTTTATATCGCAACTCGATGATAGTACCTCAAGTATCAATCATTGCTTGGGAGCATGCCAATACGATTGGCACAACTCAATCTAAAACTTTGGAAGTACTTCTTCAAGATATTTATCAACTCCTCCTTTTGCCAAACTAGCAACATCATAGATGTAGGTAATGAGAGGATATCATTAGGACCCAAGCACAAATTTACCCAATTTGGTGGTGCAACATGACAAATTCTCTAGGATCCTTTTTTATTTGAACATCATAGACATCAAGATGGTCATTCAGTGGGTCATCTCTAAACTCCTCTTCACAAGGACCTTCAACTATCTCGTCCTCGGTGGCAATCACGGACAAAACCTGATATTCATTTGGGGGCTTCATAGTTTTCCATACATTGAATGTGACGTTCTCGCTTTCCACCCAGAATTTAAGTTCTCTTAGTTCCACATCAATAAGAGCCCTTTTTGTGGCTAATAGTGGGTGCCCTAGAATGGTGGGCACCTCGAGGTCAACATCACAATCTAGTACCATGAAATCAACCAGCAAGATAAACTTATCCACCTTCACCAACACATCAAACAAGATGCCAACTGGGTATTTTATAGAATGGTCAGCCATTAGCAACCTTATCGGTGTTTGTTTAGGAGATTCTAAACCTAACTTTCTGAAGATCACAAGAGGCATCAAATTGATGCTTGCTCCGAGGTTGCATAAGGCCTTTTTAAATAAGTATATGCAAATAGTACAAGGAATGGTGAAAGCTCCTAGATTTTCCCTCTTGGGGTTCATATTTCTCATCATGACTGCACTACAATTGTGGGATACTTCCACCGTCACCATATCCATTACCCTCTTCTTTTTGAACAACGCTTTCATAAATTTAGCATAGCTCGGCATTTGCATGAGAGCGTCAACCAAAGGAATGTTTATAGAAAATTTTCTGAACATATCCATAAATTTCTTAAATTGACTATCTTTCTTTTTCTTCATTAACCTCTGAGAATAAGGGGGACGACCTTTCGGCAACAGACTTGGCTCACTAGAAATTGCTTCCTCTTTCTCCTCCTCTATATCAATTGCAACTTGAGGAGGCACTTAAATCTTGTCCCTCTCTTCATTTGGGCTTTCATCATCAACAATCACATGGGGTGCACAAAGCTTCACCCTAATCTTTGAATCTTCACTTTTTCTCATTTCAAGTGCAACTTCTTAGGTTGAATCACCAGCTTTATCAAGAATCTTTCTACTCCTAGTGAATATAGCCATGACATGGCCATCATTTTTCAGGTTAACAAGAGTGTCGCTAGGAAGAGTGCCCTTCATTCGGGGGTTTATTTGAGTAGATAGATGGTTCATTTGAGCTTCCAAGTTCTGAACAAGAGTTTACAGTTTGGTAAAGGGTACATACATCACCCTTTAAGTCTCTCAATCAGTTATTCGCGGACTCTACATTTTTCAACACAACTGCGATCATCTCTTCTAATTTGGAACTAGCGGGGTTACTAACACTTGGTTGGAATTGAGAAGCGTCTACCTTCGGAGGAGGCACATATGGGTTACCACTTTGGTGATTATAGTGATCACCTTATTTTTTGCAATCTCTCCAAAAACCATCACGATCCCTTCCTTGCTTACGGTCTCTCCATTGGTTACCTCTTTCCCAGTTCCAACCTTGATTCTCATCCCTAGGTCGCCAAGGGCCTTGATTTGCTCCTTGGTACCCCGTCGAGAACCCACCATAAAATAACAAGCTTCTTAATCCATTGATGAATAGACACTACTCTCGTCATGACTTTTATCACCATAAGCTCCAATGGTGTTCACGCTCTTAGTTCCAGAACCCATCATGTGCTTGGCTAATAACTCAATTTGGGTTATCATCTTAGCCATGGACTCGTCTCGATCTTCCTCTTTCTTTCTTATTTCATTAATCATTATGGAAGAGGTGACACCCAATGAAACATCAGCCTCTCTTATATGCCACACTTAATTTGCTTTCGTCATTATATCCAAAAGAGCCAAAGCAAGACCATAAGTTTAATCAATGATGGATCCACCTGTAATATTGTTAGCCACTGACTTGTTCATAGAATCAAGTGCCCGATAAAAGTTTTGGAGTAGAATCCCTTCTGATAGACCATGGTTTTGACATAGCAATAACATCTTCTTGAACCTTAACCATACCTCATGCAATAGTTCATCCGACAATTGGCAAAAGTTTGTAATCTCATCTCTCAATTAAAACATCCATGAGTGTCATGCCCCAAGCCTATACCCTGGACATAACATGGTGCTTAGAGTCACAAGTGACCCTAAGCTAACCCATGGCCTGGCATACTACTGAGATACAGACTGAAGATAATGCAGAAGCTGAAATGTGCTGAGCTCTTGAAAGAAATATTAAAACAAAATGAACTTTCATTAACTGAGATACAATAGCATTTGAACACTGATACAACTAACTAACTGATTGTCAATGAAGCCTCTACTAACACTGACTATGATTAGCTGGGACATGACCCTCGACTATCTTTAATCAATGTATAACAACTGAAATAACCATTATAACTACTAACTGACTGAAGATCCTAGAAAAAAGAGAACTCATTCTCTGCTGGCTGGAAGTTGTGATTTGTCTTACCATGATACTAGAAGCTAGCACTAAAACATGCATCATCAAAATAATGCAGCACAAGAAGGTATGCGATCAGTATTTTGACTGTACTGAGCATGTAAAATAATGCACTAACTTTGGAACCATGAGAAAACATGTATACTGAAAGCATGGCTAAAAACTGGACTAAGTATAACATCTGAAGTATATAAGTCAAAACTGTAAAACATAAGCCCTTTTACTGAAGAGGGTGTAAGTCTCATTTCTTAACTATAACTGTGAGATCACAATATTTTAAGATAAGTACAATTGTTACTTGGAAAACCCATGGACTGGAAAGATGAATTCTGTCTGTAAATCATGAAATAGTGTAACTGAGCTGAAAGTCATGAGTCATGCTAAGAGTCATGTTTAAAGTAAATCCTTAGATGAGTTCCTTCTACTTTTAACATGCTGAAAATATTGATATAGTATACTGAAAGCAAGATGAAAGATATAAGCTGATGCAATGGCCAAGTATATACACATGCAACTGTATAATACTGAACTGAATAACTGAATACAAGGTAATGCAATAATGAATATGGACTGTGGGAGCTACTATTAACCGACATACCCCAACCTGAGCTAACTATAGGGCCAAACTGTAACCCAAGATGGAAGGGTGTTCATACCTTGCCAAGGGTACAAACAAATTTGACGTGGATCCACTAAACTGATGTGCACAAAGAACAAGGGTGTCTTTGATACCTACTATTGAACCATAGTTCTGAGACTTAGGGACTGCTACTAAAGGTCTCAGTCTAATCTGATAGATGAGCCTTCATCCCTTCGTCCGCTCGATGCTAAGGCTACACCTAACTGAATATAAAGCAATGAATGCAACTGAAATACTGAATAGCTCAAATATATTGATGTTCTTAGAATGAAAGACAATACGAAATCTGAAAGCATTATGCTTTTTTGAAATGTTGTAGGTTGATAAATGGGTAATTTCATGCTTTAAAACTTAGTACTAGTAGACTAGACTGAATTTTAAAGATAAGCTAGTTCATGTGAAGATACTACAATTTCATGCTAAGTTCTTGAAAAGAAAACTAATTCATACAAAAGATATTGTAAATCCAGGCTGTCTGTTTCATCAAAATTCTAGGGATTTAAGAAAATATCCATAAAACTTCTTGAAATATAACTTAGGCATATACGGGGAACATATAGTATCATGAGGAATTCAGTTCTGTAAAAATATGGATAGTTGGGTAAAATCAGGGTATAATTCACTTCTTCTAAAATCTAGGGTTTTGAAATCTAATTTCAAGAATTCATGTATAAATCGTTCTAACAAGAATAGTAGTCAGGTTGGATCCTCAAGAAATCAAATTCATAGTAAAACACTTGTTTAGGTAAGAACCCTGGACTAATAACTTGTAGAAATCACAATTGAAAACTGAACTTTGGGCATGAGGGTGGAAGGAGATCCTCACTAAATACCCACATACCTGGTTGTTGAAGAATCTTGAACTATCTAGAAGGTTGGAAGCTTTGGAGAAGAACCCTAGGTCTGAACTTTAGAGAAGAACACTTTTTTCTTCTTGGAAACGGACTTGAGAGAATGAATAATGAAAACTAATAGTTTGGAGGTATCTTACTTAATAAAATAAGCCTCCAACTATTTATAGTCAGAGCTAAAAGGAGAATGAATGGTTTGAAATGCCCTTGGGCAACTAAATTAAAAACTGCTGAAATTCTCAGAATATCAAACCACGGATTGGTTGACAGGCCATGGTTCTGAATGACAGACCGTCAACTAGGTCGTGGTTCTGTCCTTGAGTTCTGGGGTTCTCTAAAGGTGATTCCATGAGTTATAGGATAGAACATCATTCAAAATAATGACCCGTGAAGTCACTCATGGAAACCTGGAAGAAGGCTAAAAATTGACAAACCACAGGTAACTCTACTGACCGTGGTTTTGATTGATAGCTCATGGACCAATCAGTGGTTTTAATGGTGAAAATTTTAAGTTGCAGGTGTGTTTTCACGAGTCACAGTACGGACCGTGGTTCAGAACCACGGTTCATCATCCCTTTCGTGGTCACTGATAGTGCTGTAGTAAAATCCCCAAAACTGTTTACTCCAGACTCATATTAATGAGAGGTTAGTGGCGTTGGAAAGAAGACTCAAAAATATTTAATTTTATGGGTACTAGGACACCTAACTCTTTATATTCTAGAAGGTGTGATCACTGGAAGATTACACTTGTTTAGTCTTTCATGAAAACTTCTTTAGTTGGGGAGCTTCCAACTTATCTTTTTTCTAGGAGTTTCTTCTGAACATGATTCACATCCAAAGCACTCACCATACTAGGGAAATGATCATTACACTCATGGAAATGGTTAAGATCTTAGATTAGAATTTTTATGGGGTTACAATATCTTCCCCTTAGGATCATTCATCCTCAAATGAAGACTAACTAGGCTGAGGTTGTGGGGAAATAGCTACAATCCCACAAACTGAGTTCTAAAAGCTGGAGTACTAACATGGTAACTGATTTATGACTGAAATATGAACTGAGCTGAATTCGTGAGGAATGTATGCATACTGAGAGCATAAGAACAGTAATAGAACATGAAACTGAGTATCCAATATGATAACTGGTTTAGATTGAGAGTAGGGACTCAGCTAAAATTCATAAAGAATGAACGAAATTTTAGAAATCATAATTAACTTGAAGGAACATAAAATTGAGAGGAGTAACTCTATGAGAAAACTATTCTCTTCTGAACTGAACTCACTAGCATGGACTGAACTGAGCGTAGGGCCTTCTGGCCTTAGGAATGATTACCAGCAGGTCTGAACTGGTCTGATGTGAGGAGTCTACAATCTTTCTATATAAACCTACTGGACATAAGGTATGAGCACCTTGGGCAGGGAGTAAGAACAACGCTATTCCCGGATTAACAATATAGTTGATAGCTTTTATGTTTAGGAACACCCTTCATAACTACACCAATTTCTCTGAATACCACCCTTACTATTTGCAACTGAAATTCTCATCTGTGCACATATAAATGTTGAGGTCTGAGCCTACCTTCTTTCACCATGTTTAAGCCTATCTCGACTAAATCTATTGCATCTAGACTTATATCCCAAGAATGATATTCTTTCTTATCATGAAAATTAACTAACCTTGAACTCTAATCAATGGGTCACTAGTCCCTGAAATAAAAGCCTACATGTACTTCATCACAATATTCAAGCCTATTACTATAATCAACTTATGGCTTATTTGTAGATTGCACTATCTGAGGCTTCTATCCTCTTCCCAAGCACATTTAAAAACTGTAACTGCAAGAACTTCTACAAAGGGACACCAAAAGAGGAAAATCTATTACTTCCCATCTAGGCTACTACTTAGCCTCATGAACATGATTCACATCCAAACCACACACCATACTAGGGAAATGATCATTACACTCATGGAAATGGTTCGGATCTTAGCTTAGAATTTTTATGGGTTACAATATCTTCCCCTTGGGATCATTCGTCCTAGAATGAAGACTAACTAGGCTTAGATTGTGAGGAAAGAGTTGCAATCCCACAAACTGAGTTCTAATAGCTGGAGTACTAACATGGTAACTGATTTATGACTGCAATATAAACTGAGCTGAATTTGTGAGGCATGTATGCATAATGAGGGCATAAGAACAGTAATAGAACATGAAACTGAGTATCTAATATGATAACTGGTTTAGATTGAGAGTAGGGACTCAACTAAAATTCATAAAGAATGAACGAAATTTTAGAAATCATAATTAACTTGAAGGAACATAAAACTGAGAGGAGTAACTGTATGAGCAAACTATTCTCTTCTGAACTGAACTCACTAGCATGGACTGAACTCAGCGTAGGGCCATCTGGCCTTAGGAATAATTACCAGCAGGTCTGAACTGGTCTGATGTGAGGAGTCTACTATCTTTCTATATAAAGCTACTAGACATAAGGTATGAGCACCTTGGGCAGGGAGTAAGAACAAGGCTATTCCCGCCTTAAAAATACAGTTGACATCTTTTAAGTTTAGGAACACCCTTTATAACTACACCAATTTCTCTGAATACCACGCTTACTATTTGCAACTAAAATTCTCATCAGTGCACATATAAATGTTTAGGTCTGAGCCTACCTTCTTTCACCATGTTTAAGCCGATCTCGACTAAATATCTTTCATCTAGAGTTATCTCCAGATAATGATATTCTTTCTTATCACGAAAATCAACTAACCTTGAACTCTAATCAATGGGTCACTATTCCCTGAAAGAAAAGCCCACATGTACTTCATCACGATATTCAAGCCTATTATAATAATCATCTTATGGCTTGTTTGTAGCTTGCACTATCTGAGGCTTCTATCCTCTTCCCTAGCACATCTAGAAACTATAACTGCAATAACATCTACAAAGGGACACCAAATAAGGAAAATCTAGTACTTCCCATCTAGGCTACTACTTAGCCTCTGAACATGATTCACATCCAAAGCACTCACCAAACTAGGGAAATGATCATTACATTCATGGAAATGGTTCGGATCTTAGCTTAGAATTTTTATGGTGTTACAATATCTTCCTATTGGGATCATTCGTCCTCAAATGAAGACTAACTAGGCTGAGGTTGTGTGGAAAGAGCTGCAATCCTACAAACTGAGTTCTAAAAGCTGGAGTACTAACATGGTAACTGATTTATGACTGAAATATGAACTGAGCTAAATTCGTGAGGCATGTATGCCTACTGAGAGATTAGGAACAGTAATAAAACATGAAACTGAGTATCCAATATGATAACTGGTTTGGATTGAGAGTAGAGACTCAGCTAAAATTTGTAAAGAATGAACGAAATTTTAGAAATAATAATTAACTTGAAGGAATATAAAATTGAGAGGAGTAACTGTGTGAGAAAACTATTCTCTTCTGAATTGAACTCACTAGCATGGACTGAACTGAGCGTAGGGCCTTCTGGCCTTTGGAATGATTACCGGCAGGTCTGAACTGGTCCAATATGAGGAGTCTACTATCTTTCTATATGAAGCTACTGGACATAAGGTATGAGCACCTTGGGCAGGGAGTAAGAGCAAGGCTATTCCCGCCTTAACAATACAGTTGACAGCTTTTAAGTTTAGGAACACCCTTTATAACTACACCAATTTCTCTGAATACAACGCTTACTATTTTCAACTAAAATTCTCATCACTGCACATATAAATGTTGAGGTCTGAGCCTACCTTCTTTCACCATGTTTAAGCCTATCTCGACTAAATCTCTTGCATCTAGAGTTATCTCCCAAGAATGATATTCTTTCTTATCACGAAAATCAACTAACCTTGAACTCTAATCAATGGGTCACTAGTCCTGGAAAGAAAAGCCCAAATGTACTTCATCATGATATTCAAGCCTATTACTAAAATCATATTATGGCTTGTTTGTAGCTTGCACTATCTGAGGCTTCTATCCTCTTCCCTAGCACATCTAGAAACTGTAACTGCAAGAACTTCTACAAAGGGACACCAAAAGAGGCAAGTCTAGTACTTCCCATCTAGGCTACTACTTAACCTCATGAACATGATTCACATCCAAAGCACTCACCATACTAGGGAAATGATCATTACACTCATGGAAATGGTTCGAATCTTAGCTTAGAATTTTTATGGTGTTACAATATCTTCCCCTTGGGATCATTCATCCTCAAATTAAGACTAACTAAGCTGAGGTTGTGGGGAAAGAGCTGCAATCCCATAAACTAAGTTCTAATAGTCGGAGTACTAAAATGGTAACTGATTTATGACTGAAATATGAACTGAGATGAATTCGTGAGGCATGTATGCATACTGAGAGCATAAGAACAGTAATAGAACATAAACCTGAGTATCCAATATGATAACTGGTTTAGATTGAGAGTAGGGACTCAGCTAAAATTCATAAAGAATGAAGGAAAATTTAGAAATCACAATTAACTTGAAGGAACATAAAACTGAGAGGAGTAACTGTGTGAGAAAACTATTCTCTTCTTAACTGAACTCACTAGCATGGACTGAACTGAGCGTAGGGCCATCTGGCCTAAGGAATGATTACCGGGAGGTCTGAACTGGTCTGATGTGAGGAGTCTACTATCTTTCTATATGAAGCTACTGGACAGAGGTATGAGCACCTTGGGCAGGGAGTAAGAACAACGCTATTCCTACCTTAACAATACAGTTGACAACTTTTAAGTTTAGGCACACCCTTTATAACTACACCAATTTCTCTGAATACCACGCTTACTATTTGCAACTAAAATTCTCATCAGTGAACATATAAATGTTGAGGTCTGAGCCTACCTTATTTCACCATGTTTAGGCCTATCTCGACTAAATCTCTTTCATCTAGAGTTATCTCCCAATAATGATATTCTTTCTTATCACGAAAATCAACTAACCTTGAACTCTAATCAATGGGTCACTAGTCCCAGAATGAAAAGCCTAGATGTACTTCATCCCGATATTCAAGCCTATTACTATAATCAACTTATGGCTTGTTTGTAGCTTGCACTATCTGAGACTTCTATCCTCTTCCCTAGAACATCTAGCAACTATAACTGCAATAACTTCTACAAAGGGACACCAAAAAAGGAAAATCTAGTACTTCCAATCTAGTCTACCACATAGCCTCATGAACATGATTCACATCAAAAGCACTCACCATACTAGGTAAATGATCATTACACTCATGGAAATGGTTCAGATCTTAGATTAGATTTTTTATGGTGTTAATATATCTTCCCCTTGGGATCATTCGTTCTCAAATAAAGACTAACTAGGCTGAGGTTGTGGGGAAAGAGCTGCAATCCCACAAACTTAGTTCTAAAAGCTGGAGTACTAACATGGTAACTGATTTATGATTGAAATATGAACTGAGCTGAATTCGTGAGGCATGTATGCATACTAAGAGCATAAGAACATTAATAGAACATGAAACTGAGTATCCAATATGATAACTGGTTTACATTGAGAGTAGGGACTCAACTAAAATTCATAAAGAATGAACAAAATTTTAGAAATCATAATTAACATGACGGAACATAAAACTGAGAGGAGTAACTGTATGAGAAAACTATTCTCTTCTGAACTGAACTCACTAGCATGGACTGAACTGAGCGTAGGGCCTTCTGGCCTTCGGAATGATTACCGGCAGGTCTGAACTGGTCTGATGTGAGAAGTCTACTATCTTTCTATATGAAGCTATTGCACAAAAGGTATGAGCACCTTGGGCAGGGAGTAAGAACAAGGATATTCCCGCCTTAACAATACAATTGACAGATTTTAAGTTTAGGAACACCCTTTATAACTACACCAACTTCTCTGAATACCACACTTACTATTTCCAACTAAAATTCTCATCAGTGCACATATAAATGTTGAGGTCTGAGCCTACCTTCTTTTACCATGTTTAAGCCTATCTCGACTAAATCCCTTGCATCTAGAGTTATCTCCCAAGAATTATATTCTTTCTTTTTACGAAAATCAACTAACCTTGAACTCTAATCAATGGGTCACTAGTCCTAGAAAGAAAACCCCACATATACTTCATCATGATATTCAAGCCTATTACTATAATCATCTTATGGTTTGTTTGTAGCTTGAACTATATGAGGCTTCTATCCTCTTCCCTAGCACATCTAGAAACTGTAACTGCAAGAACTTCTACAAAGGGACACCAAAAAAGGAAAATCTAGTACTTCCCATCTAGGCTACTACTTAGCCTCATGAACATGATTCACATCCAAAGAACTCACCATACTAGGGAAATGATCATTACACTCATGGAAATAGTTCGGATTTTAGCTTAGAATTTTTATGGTGTTACAATATCTTCCCCTTGTGATCACTTGTCCTCAAATGAAGAATAACTAGGCTGAGGTTGTGGGGAAAGAGCTGCAATCCCACAAACTGAGTACTAAAAGTTGGAGTACTAACATGGTAACTAATTTATGACTGAAATATGAACTGAGCTGAATTCGTGAGGCATGTATGCATATTGAGAGCATAACAAAAGTAATAGAACATGAAACAGAGTATCCAATATGATAACTGGTTTAGATTAAGAGTAGGGACTCAACTAAAATTCATAAAGAATGAACGAAATTTTATAAATCATAATTAACTTGAAGGAACATAAAACTGAGAGGAGTAATTGTATAAAAAAACTATTCTCTTCTGAACTGAACTCACTAGCATGGACTGAATTGAGCATAGGGCCTTCTGGCCTTAGGAATGATTACCGACAGGTCTGAACTGGTCTAATGTGAGGAGGCTACTATCTTTCTATATGAAGCTACTGGACATAAGGTATGAGAACCTTAGGTAGGGAATAAGAACAAGGCTATTCCTGCCTTAACAATACAGTTAACAGCTTTTAAGTTTAGGAACACCCTTTATAACTACACCAATTTCTCTGAATACCATGCTTACTATTTGCAGCTAAAATTCACATCAGTGCACATATAAATGTTGAGGTTTGAGCCTACCTTCTTTCACCATGTTTATGCCTATCTCAACTAAATCTCTAGCATCTAGAGTTATCTCCCAAGAATTTTATTCTTTCTTATCATGAAAATCAACTAACCTTGAACTCCAACCAATGGGTCACTAGTCCCAGAAAGAAAAGCCCACATGTACTTCATCTCGATATTCAAGCCTATTACTATAAGCATATTATGGATGGTTTGTAGCTTGCACAATCTTAGGCTTCTATCCTCTTCCCTAGAAAATCTAGAAATTGTAACTACAAGAACTTCTACAAAGGGACACCAAAAGAGGTAAATCTAGTACTTCCCATCTAGGCTACTACTTAGCCTCATGAACATGATTCACATCCAAAGCACTCACCATACTAGGGAAATGATCATTACATTCATAGAAATGATTCGGATATTAACTTAGAATTTTTATGGTGTTACAATATCTTCCCCTTTGTATCATTCGTCCTCAAATGAAGACTAACTAGGCTGAGGTTATGGGGAAAGAGCTGCAATCCCACAAACTGAGTTCTAAAAGCCAGAGTACTAACATGGTAACTGATTTATGAATGAAATATGATTTGAGCTGAATTCGTGAGGCATGTATACATACTGAGAGCATAAGAACAATAATAGAACATAAAACTGAGTATCCAATATTATAACTGGTTTATTTTGAGAGTAGGGACTCAGCTAAAATTCATAAAGAATGAACAAAATTTTAGAACTCATAATTAACTTGAAGGAACATAGAACTGAGAAGAGTAACTGTATGAGAAAACTATTCTCTTCTGAACTGAACTCACTAGCATGGACTGAACTGAGCGTAGGGCCTTCTGGCCTTAGGAATGATTATCGGTAGGTTTGACCTTGTCTGATGTGAGGAGTCTATTATCTTTTTATATGAAGCTACTGGACATAAGTTATGAGCACCTTGGGCAGGGAGTAAGAAAAAGGCTATTCCCACCTTAACAATACAGTCGACAACTTTTAAGTTTAGGAACACCCATTATAACTACACCAATTTCTCTGAATACCACGCTTACTATTTGCAACTAAAATTCTCATCAGTCCACATATAAATATTGAGGTCTGAGCCTACATTCTGTAATGACCCTTCCGGTTATTTCCATGTATACGTTTTCCTTGAACCGTTAGAGCTTGTTTGTAGCGGCCCCAAGTCACTTAAGGCTCATCAGGACTGGTATTTCGGTGTCGGATCCATTTGTTTGGTCGTATTATAAGTTTTGAAGTCAAGTAAGTCGGCAAAAGTTATTGTAAGATCTTTAATAAATTTTCTGAACTTTGGGTAAAATGTCTTGGAGCTTTTCTCTCAATATATAAAGATTTAGAAGTCCCCCAAAATACCAAATCGAAGATCTACGAGTGTAGTTTCCAATGCACAAAACCTCATGTCCAAATAATCTCGGAGTAAAAAGTTATGACTGTTTTACCGCGGACTATCTGGCAGAAAACGGGTTGCGAATCGGGTCGGGATTAAACTCGATTTAAGCCTCAACTTCACGTTTTAAAACGCGATTTCAGTTCCGAAACAGTGAGAAAACACAAGGGAGGGTTCCAAGAGAGTTCTTTAGTATCTAAGTCGTGCGTACTTGAAAATATTTAATTTAAAAGTTGAATGTGATAGAAAATTATATTATTATTACATTTTCAAAATATTTTAAAGGTTTATGAACCATATTTTTGTTACGATATAATGGTATATGTATTTATTTTATAAGGTTTTTGTACTTTGTAATATTTTAACGGAGATAGTGAATTTAGTTATGTTGAAAATTATTATTATAACATAGTAGGTTTTATTTGAAATAATTTTCTATGAATTATGGTATATTTAAAAAGTTATATTTATTATACCACGAATTTATGCAATACCCGAATATTTATATAACGGAGTAGGTGATGGGGTGTTAAACAACCCCACTTCCATGTGGAAGTGGAGGGGAGGGACACACAATAGTTCACACTTGGTAGGCTGCCAAGTGTGCCTATTCAGTTAAATGATTTGAACAATTTTCAATGTTAAAAATTAAGTGATTGGAACCAATTTGAATGTCAATTGCTGCCACTTGCATAATACTTCTTTGGGAAGTAATTTTTGTGCAAAACAGCCTCAGTGTATCATTCACTTGTCACATTAAAAGTTGAATCCAATAAGCAAGATCTTGATAATTTATTGGATCACCGAAAAGAAAATCGATTATCTACGTCAAGTTATTCAAGCCTAATTTCGAGTTTGATTTCATTTCGGAGTTTCTCGGAGCGGTTCGAGCGTGGACATCGTCGTTCTAGCAGCTTGTCATCGGACGACAGGTAGGTTACGGTTTATTTTCCCTAGACTCCGCATATATAGAATAAAATTATATTAATGGGCATCCTTGGGTTGGTTATTAGGTTGGTACCACAGACCTCGACCGCTTTATTCATGTCCGCCTACCTTTGTTCCTCCGTTGCTTGTAGTATTTGCCGATATATTTTATTTACCCTTGTGGTCCTGTGAGGCCTTGTTGACTCTGGAACATAGAAGGTGGGATTTTGGGAATGTTCGCGAGTCCCGGGCATAGAATTATCCTTCTAGGTTGGTTATGCTTGCTGAGTAGCTGTGGGCCTGTGCATGGTCGATAGGTTGATTGTGAGTTGCTGGGAAGCTATTGTGTTTGATCATAACATTTTCATGCATAAAAAGAGGTTTTATACAGGTTTTACTATGGTATGGGCTTCGGGCCTACTGGCACCATTTTCGAAACCTTGCATGGCCGGGGGGGCCATTTTTTATGGAAATAATTTGGAAATGGTTTGATTTAACTTGTGAATATTCCTGGGTAAAAGGAAGTAAAATTATGTTTTAAAACACCAGTTTTACTACTACGCTAGACTCGGCAGGGCCGGGGTGCTAGTTGAGTTTTCTTGCTACTTGAGATGATTTTTAGCCTCGGTCGGACCGAGCACCTGAGATGACTTTTTACTGTTTAGACCCGGTTATTCCCGGGCACCCTTGGAGGGGTTTTTTTTGAGATATTTTCCTACTACTTTAGTCCTGGACAGGGTCTGGGCATGCATATTCGAGACTGGGTCTCTATCTTGATACCGGACTTGCTTCCGGACGATATGTTTTGATACTGAGTTTTAGTATGGGGTCTGGGACCTCCATGGACCTTGCCATCCGGGCCAGGGGCTACGGGCTACGTGTGCCGGAGTACGGTGGAGTAGAGGTATACGGACAGTGTCCTTCCATGGAACCTACCTGCTGGGCCGGATCGGCACCGGAGGAGGTACATACAGAGATACCATTTCACTTGAGATCTTCATGCATCATATCATTCATTGTTTGAGGCTCCACCCTTATTTGTTGTTTGTTGATTGTACGCTCCGGTAGTATGGGATGCCGGAGGGTTTGTTTTCACTTGTTTGTGTTCCTCGGTTGTATGGGAGGCCGGGGGACTGTAGGTAGACTCTTGCTATTTACTTACAGAATTGTTCCCTGTTACGATTAAGTATGAAATTGGTTACTGCTAGACTGTTAGTTTCTGGATTTGAGATTGATATGATTAGTTGAGTTTGATTCATGTCTCTGAGCATGCCTATCATTACTCTTTCTCTCTTCTTCTTACACTTGAGGTTACCGGTATACCGTCCATTTCGTAACTTATTTTGTATACACTGTTATTGCAAGGACCCCAGGTGCGTTATTTCTTACTTTCACCTGTGCCTATGGTGTGTATATTCTGCTTACTAGCCTCATATGTGGTTCTGTTGATTTCCCTCTGGGCTAGTTCCTGTGTACCTTTCGTTGATTTCTGTGACTGCTTGCTTCTACTCTGTCTATTACTGCGCTTTTATCTTATATGTGCCCAGTCGGCCTATGATACCTACTGGGTACCTTATGCTTCGCATTTGGTGCTCCCCCCTACCCCCCTGCATCTTTGGGTGCAGATCCTAGCGTGGGCCATCGCCGTTAGATCGCTGTGATTCGTGCTTGGAGATCTGTTGGGGACTACTTCAGACTGAGGGTGAGCTCTTGGCGATCGGAGCTTAGCTTTAGTTTATCTTTTGCTTCATGTACTCTATTACCATTCAGAGACATCTGTATATATAGTTTTGGATTATTTGCACTCCGTGTATGTAGTTTGGCTCTATACTATGATACCAGGTATTGGGGTTTGGTTTAGTTTCCGCATATGTATATATTTATAATCCTTTTATCTGTTCTCTCTGTCTTGTTCTCTTATTTGTTAGATAGTAGCCCATTACTAACTGTTCTGGGCTACGGGGATTGGTTCACCTACCGGGGGTTGTAGCTGCCATCATGACCGAGAAATTGGGTCGTGACAGATTCTTTCACTATGTTTAAGCCTATCTTGACTAAATCTCTTACATCTAGAGTTATCTCCCAAGAATGATATTCTTTCTTATCACGAAAATGAACTAACCTTGAACTTTAATCAATGGGTCACTAGTCCCAGAAAGAAAAGCCCACATTTACTTTATCACGATATTCAAGCCTATTACTATAATCATCTTATGGCTTGTTTGTAGCTTGCACTATCTGAGGCTTCTATCCTCTTCCCTAGCACATCTAGAAACTATAATTGTAAGAACTTCTACAAAGGGACGCCAAAAGAGGGAAATATAGTACTTCCCATCTAGGCTACTACTTAGCCTCCTCTACTAACAACTGTGATGACATAAGCTAAGATCACCAAAGGAATAGAGTTGGAGTATGAGCATCACAAATGAAGGAATATTAATCGGTCTTGACTTATACTTAGCGTGATCTAGCCACTAATCGACTCAACTTGGTTCTTTATTCTATCATCTCCCCCTTAGCTTAAACTTCACCCCTCTAAGTTTGTGGATCTCTCGCCCAAACTAGTCTATAATAAGCTAACTCTTGTAAGGTTGGGGTATCACTTTATTCCTAGACACTAAACTCTCCCTGATAGGCTATAACTAAAGATGCTAAACCCTTGCTAGGTCTTCTTCTGAGGCATCTCAAAGCTTCTTCTTTATCCTTAAGGCTATCACTAGAGGACTCATAAACTTACTGGGTATATAACCACTTCTTCTAACACTTAGCAATCTGACCTTTGCTTATTCGTCTACTAGCATCACATCTTTTATTTCACATTCACCAAAATCAACTGGATTATAACCATGCCAAGGTACTCAACATTGTCTATCTATGAACTCCTGAATGTCATACAACAACATACTACTCTAAGTACATATCTACCTTTCTATTTCTTAAGGTCCCTCTCCGTTATCTCATGACTTAGTCATAATTTACCAATTCATCCAGGGGTCATATATATATATATATATATATATATATATATATATATATATATTACTTACACTACCATACTCATTGCAAATTAATCAACTTAATTATATGCATACATTATGTCAAGCTTACTAGGTCAATTCTATGAAACTAGCATCATCATCCTCATCTTATAGCTACTGTCCTTCTGATTTTGTACATCTAGTTTTGGGGTCATTCTGCTACTTATGGCCCATTACATCTGAATTCACAATAATTGTTGAGTTACTATACTACCCAAGCACTTACAAAACTATACCTTTTGGCTAAGGTGTCATTCATAGTAAAGCTTCTGGAAGAGGGTCTGAGAGCGCATTCTACTATAGGCTCAACTGCACGAGTGCAAAAGGATACATGCCTTTGGATTGGTAGACTTTAACGCACTACTGGTCTTCTCTCAAGCCCTTGTGCAGTCTCCTAAGTTTTCTGATGACTCCATCTAAGAGCATCTTGTTGATAGGAATCTTAACTTTACTGTTTCCACCACCTCTAAGATGAGGCACGATTGGAGGAATGGAAATTAGATTAACGCATGAATCTGCATAAGTTTCTGAAGGAACAATTTTACTGCACGATGTAGGGTATGAACGAAGAGAAACATTTTCTAAATTCCCTGTAGTCTCCTAATTATAATGTGGTGCACAACACACCAATAAGCAAGAGTCTACTTGACACAACTTCATAGACACCCTAGAACACTTGAACTCTGTGATCTGATACCAAGTTTGTCACTCCCTGAGCGTACACCCTGGACATAACATGATTCATAGAGTCACAAGTGATCCTAAGCTAACCCATGGCCTGGCATACTACTGAGATACATACTGAAGATAATGGGAAAGCTGCAATGTGTTGAGCTCTTGAAAGAAATATATAAAAAAAAATAAACTTTCATAAACTAAGATATAATAGCATTTGAAAACTGATATAACTAATTAACTGACTGTCTGACTATCTATGAAGCCTCTACTAACACTGACTATGGTTATCAAGGACATGACCCCCGACTATCTTTAATCAATGTATAACAACTGAAATAACCACTATAACTACTAACTGAATGGAGTTCCTGAAAAAAGGAGAACTCATTCCCTACTGGATGAAAGTTGTGATCTGTCTGACCATGATCATGGAAGCTAGCACTAAAATTTGCATCATAAAAGGATACAACACAAGAAAGTATGCGATCAGTACTTTGAATGTACTGAGCATGTAAGATAATGTACTAACTTTGGAATCATGACAAAACATGTATACTGGAAGCATGGTTGGAAACTGGACTAAGTATAACATCTAAAGTACATATGTCAAAACTATAAAACATAAGCCCTTTTACTAAAGAGGGTGTAAGTCCCATTTCTGAATTGTAACTGTGAGATCATAATATTTTACGATAAGTACAACTGTTACTTGGGAAACCCATGGATTGGAAAGATGAATTCTATCTGTAAATCATGAAATAGTGCAACTGAGATTAAAAATCATGAGTCATGTTAAAAGTAAATCCTTAGGTGAGTTCCTTCTACTTTTAACATGCTGAAAATATTGATATAGTGTACTGGAATCAAAATGAAAGGTATAAGTTAATGCAATGACCAAGTATATAAACATGCAACTGTATAATACTGAACTGAATTACTGAATACAAGGTAATGCAATAATAAATATGGACTGTGGGAGATACTATTAATCGACATACCCCAAGCTGAGCTAACTATAGAGCCAACCTGTAACCCTAGATGGAAGGGTGTTCATACCTTGCCAAAGGTACAAACAAATCTGACGTGGATCTACTAAACTGATGTCCACAAAGGACAAGGGTGTCCAGCCTCATCTTACATCTAACCCCTTTGATACCTATAGTAGCACCGTAGTTCTAAGACTTAGGGACTACTACTAAAGGTCTCAGCCTAATCTGACAACTAAGCCTTCATCCCTTTGTCTGCTCGGTGCTAAGACTACTTCCAACTGAATATAAAGCGATGAATGCAACTAAAATACTATATAGCTCAAATATACTGATATTCATAGAATGAAAGACAATACTAAATCTAAAAGCATTCTATTTTTCTGAAAAGTTGTGGGCTGATAACTGGGTAATTTCATGCTTTAAAACTGAGTACTAGTATACTAGGCTGAATTCTGAAGAAAAATTAGTTTATTTGAAGATACTACAATTTCATGCTAAGTTCTTAAAAAGAAAGCTAATTCATACAGAAGATGTTGTAAATCCAAGCTAAGTCAATTTCATCAAAATTCTAGGAATTTAAGCAAATATCCATAAAACTTCTTGCAATATCATTTAAACATATACGGGGAATATATAGTATCATGAGGAATTCAGTTATTTAAAGATATGCATAGTTGGGTAAAATGAGGCTATAATTCACTTCTTCTAAAATCTAGGGTTTTTGAAATCTAATTGCAAGAATTCATGTAGAAATCGTTCTAACAAAAATAGTAGTCATGTTGGATCCTCAAGAAATCGAATTCATAGTAAAACACTTGTTAAGGTAAGAACCGTAGAATCATATCTTATAGAAATCATAACTGAAAACTGAACTTTGGGCATGAGGGTGGAAGGAGATCCTTATTGAATACCCACATACCTGGTTGTTGAAGAATCTTGAACTATCTTGAAGGTTGGAAGCTTTGGAGAAGAACCCTAGGTCTTAACTGTGGAGAAGAACAATATTTTCTTCTTTGAAATGGACTTGAGAGAAAGAATGAGGAAAACTGATAGTTGGGAGGTATTTTACTCAATAAAATTAGCCTCCAACTATTTATAGTTTGAGCTAAAAGGAGAAGGAATGGTCTGAAATATCCCTGAAAAATTAAATTAAAAACTACTGAAATTCTTGAAAGATCGAACCAATGATTGGTTGACGGGCTGTGGTTCTGAATGAAGGACCTCAACTAAGTCGTGGCTCTGTCCTTGAGTTCTGGGGTTCCCTAACAGTGATTCCATGAGTTACAGTGTAGACCGTTATTCAAAATGTTGACCCCTGAAATCACTCGTGAAAACTTGGAAGAAAGGCTAAAAATTAACAAACCACTAGTAACTCTACTAACCGTGGTTTTCATTGATGTGTCATGGACCAATCAGTGGTTTTGATGGTGAAAATTTTAAGTTACAGGTCTGTTTTCATGAGTCACAGTACAGACCGTGGTTCAGAACCATGGTTCATCATCCCGTCTATGGTGACTGACAGTGCTGTAGTAAAATGCCCATAACTTTTTACTCCAGACTCAGATTAATGCATGGTTGGTGGAATTGGAAAGAAGACTCAAACACCTTTAATTTAGCTGGTACTAGGACACCTAACTATTTATATTTTAGGAGGTGTTATCATTTGAAGATGATACTTGTTTAGTCTTTCATAAAAACTTCTTTGGTTGGGGTCCTTCCAATTTAACTTGCTTCTAGGAGTTTCTTATGAATATGATTCATATTCAAAACACTCACCACACTAGGGAAATGATTGTTATACTCATGAAAATCACATGGAATACAACATTGTCAATAGTTGGAGGTAACCGGATGGCACCTGCAATACCATAAATAATAGGCTTGTCCTCCAAGTCCATGAATCCATCCACACTTGCTTGATCGCTAGCGTGGAGCATATGCAACCTACTCACAACAACAAAAACAACAAGAGCATAAAAGAAAACAAATGCTCAACTAAAGTAAATCAATAGACAATAAATGGAAAATCAAAAGCCAATCCCCAGTAACATCACCATTTTTGATGATGCTTAAAACAACTCTCCGAAAGGAGGTGGCAATGATTGTCAAGCAAAATAATAAGTACCCAACGAGATATTAGGGTCGAATCAATAGAGATTGGTATGATAAATCGCCACTCATTATCAAGGTCAATTCACAAAAGCTAGCAATTTATTTAAGCAAGTAAATAAAATTGGGGGAAATGGTTTGGGAATTAAGATTCAAATTGTAACAAACTACTAACATAAACACAAATGTTTTAATCAACAGAGCAAGCCTAGGGGTGTGCGTCCGGTGGAGTCATGTAATAGGATAGGGGTTGATTATTCAAGCAAACACTCAATTATTAGTGCGGGAGCTTTGGTTCAAGCTATACTTAGTAGTTTTTCAACCCACTAAGCATGTATATTGTGGTCTTTTTCAAGCCTCATAGTTCGATAACAAACTAACCAATATAGCTTAGGTGAGTTAGGATTTTTTTAGCCCCAAATCTTAGGTGAGAATTTCGTAAATCAAGCTATTTCTAGCATCGATTTATGGTGGAAATCTCAAATCTCCACTATTGAATTCTTACCAAATTGATGAACTTCTTCTTCAAGGAAACACACAATTAGTAAGCTAAATTAATATTTGCAACCATCAATTTTATAATTAAAATATGAATAATTCAATAGACCAACACATAATAATCAATTATAAATCCAAATAATAAACACCCATTCCCAAATTCAAACACCCATCATACACATACCCCTAGAATTGAGTTTAGCTACTCATAGTGAAGGAATAACATAAGTTGCCAATTGAGTTTTCCAAAATTCCATTCATTCTTCAATAGCCAAATTTAAATTCCAAGCTCAATGTTAACAATGGTGTTTTTCACTCTACAAATTAGAAGAAGGAAAAGTGCTCTCAAAATATACTCTCTATTATATTCTCTATGTTATCTCTATGCTAATTGGGATATGAAAACTACAGTATATCCTTTGCACAAGTCCCAAAAATGGTCTTAAAACCTTCCCAATTACTCCATACATATTTGGATAATTTTTCCCTTCGGGGCATGTGTGAAGTCAGGGGCACCTGCAGCCACCCATGATGACTTGCAGCTCGCAGGTGCCAAGTTGTCAAGGCAGGGAATTGCTAGTTACTTGTGATTCCAGGTGTGAGGTGAAGGGAAATCACCCTTGGCCACTTACGGTTCGCATGTGGCTATCTTTTCAGGAAGTGTCTCCACTCTCATGTGCATTGGCACCTGCGAAACACAAGTGCTCTCTTATTTCTCACACGTTGGTTCGCATTTCATGATAGATTCTTGCTCTTCCGATAATCTTTTTTACTTGGCTTCCATTTTTAGCTCCTTTGGGATAAAATCCTTTTCTTCCTTCAGTTGACCAAGGGTGCCTACATATAAGATAATACAGGTATAAAATACTTCTAAATCGCATCAAATAAAGGCAATTTTTTATGAATAAAGGCTAAATAAGTTTGTAGATTACTAATTTATCAACGTAAGCCTTTGTGGTCAGGGGAGTCCACAATGGAATGTTCCAGTGGACTTTGTCTTAATTTTGTGCATAGAATAGCATTGCGCATAGTGGCCCAAAAAATACTGACCCCATACTGCAGAGTAGGCTATAATCTCATTTTGCCTCTAAAGGCTTGTAGTAAGTAACTCATGAATCATATAACTTGTTATCTAAATATTGATTACTTTCTTTAGCTGAAGAATCATATATTTGTATTTTCTATATACATATGGCTAATCTATGGCCAATTACTTCCCTTAAATTCTGTGAAATATATGCTTTATAACTTCTACGAGATTCAACTGAAAATACGTATAGTCATGTGAAACATATGATTTCTTTGACTAAAAAATAGTAATATAACTCTATAGGTTTAGACTCCACATGAAAGACACTTATAATAGTAATTATAAGCTTTACTTTCAAGTAGCATATAATCTATGACGACCTTTATAGGAAGAACATGTGACTCTAGGTCGTGCCTTCATGGCAGAAGAGATTTTAGCTTTATATACCTTACTTCGAGACTCTCTCTCCAATGATGTGTCATCAATTCCCTTCAAACCACTTCTTATCTATAACATAAAATCATTTGAAATGGTATAAGCAGCTAACAAAGAAGTACGATGAGGTCGGAAGGACAATAATAGCTTACGAGCAATAAACTTAGAAAATATGATAAATAAATGGTATATCACCACACCTCTCTCTTTCCCCCCTTTATAACTGAAGTTATGAACTTCTATGAGGTCAATATTAATCCCTCCATCCTTAACTTACAATATGCAACCCATTACATATCCCAAACAAGGTCATACACTTAAACTCTCGACTTTTGAACACTATCCCGTGAGTTCTTTAGCTAATGGCATAAAAATATACTTATAATCTCATTGATTACATTGGGAGAGAAGTATACAATCCATAGTGTATTAGAAACCCATATAAAAAGATAAGCAACATTCTCAATCCATTTAGGAAGTTGATCAAACACTTGATGAGCGATAAGCCCGCAAGACCTCTATAATCGTGTTTTCTATAACCTAGCCTTCCTCCTCATCAAAACAAGATTACTACCTTAATACACAACCATACACCTCTTATTTAGTTAACAAAACAACCAATACACCCCTCTACATACTCCCTCCTCACTAAATATATCAATTACAATGGGCAAAAGATGGACTAACAACATCCTATCACTGTACCATTAGTCCTACCTATATAATATACTTAAAACAACTCTTAGAGTAATATTTATGGAGATAGAAGAGCAGCCATACCTTTATCAACTGGAAAGCAATCGCTGCACCTTTTTACATTTCAAGAACCACACCTTTTCCTTCAATAAAATACTAGGCTAAGTATATTTCCATGATCTATGATGAGAAATACACTTGATTCTTTAAGGAATCAACTTACCTTAGGGTAGGGAGAGATGGAGATAAATAATAACTTAAGAAAAATATCAAGGAACATGTCCTTTACATTCTGGGAAAGATGGGAAATGAAATCTCCAAGTCCCAATATAAAAACTTGACATTTTGGCCGACTTACCAAAAGGTTCCATATGTCCCGCAGTGATTGGACAATACACATATCTATAGTAACATGCACATAACTATTTACTCTAAATTTGTATTGGCGAGCGGTTTGTTGTGTTAGAAAATAGACTCAAATATCTTTAATTTGGTATGTTATAGGACATCTAACCTCCTGTATATTGGCATATGTACCCGTTACAAGTCAGACCATATACAAGCTTGTTTGAAATACTCTACTGTAATGAACCTTTCAACTTGATCTTTTGTTTGAAGTCTCCCTTTGTTCTCTAACTTTGGTATATCACTTAGAATTGTTTGATATAAGTTTACCTTTGTATAATTATATATTTACATCCTTATCCTCCTAATTCATACTAATTCATCAGTGTTTATGAGTTGCACACGTATCTTAAGTTTTGGAGCATTATATGCCGAGTTATGAAAAAGGGAAGGTGGATCCTCCTTCTCAAGTTGTGATTGACATTAAGGAGGAAAAAGGGGACAAAGATCTGAATGCTCCATTGCTAATGCCCAAGTGGAATCCCCCTTATCCTCAAAGATTTATCAAAAATAAGGAGGACACCAAATTCAAAAAGTTCATTGATGTGTTTAGCAAATTGTCTGTCAACATCCCTTTGGTTGATGCCTAGGTACATGAAGTTCATGTTATTGATAAGAAAAGGGTTGTTGATATGGGCATGGTGGAGGTGTTTCATCACTATAGATCTATCATGGCTCCAAAACTCGGGAGCCTTTACCATTCCTTTCACCATTGGTATGTATCTATTTAACAAAGCATTATGTGACCTAGGGGCAAGAATTAATTTGATGCCACTTGTCTTTTTCAAGAAATTGGTCTTGGGAACAACCAATCCAACTCCGATGAGGTTGTTTTTGGTGGATAGATTAATCAAGTACCCAGCGGGCATACTATTTGATGTTTTGGTGAAGGTCAATAGGTTCATCCTCTCGATAGATTTTGTTGTATTGGATTTTTCTGTGGACTTTGAGGTTCCTATTATCTTTGGACGACCATTATTAGCCATGGGACGAGCCCTTGTTGATGTCAAATATGGAGAGCTGAAGTTCCGAGTGGAAAATGAAGAGTTAACATTCAATATTTGCCAATCGATGAAGCCACCTGATGAGTGTAGAGTTGTGTCCATGATTGATACAAAGGATGAGCTGATTAAGGTACATTGTGGAGAAGATTTTTTAGGGGAATTGACAAATTAAAGTCATGCAATTTATGATGAGCTAGAGAGGAAGGACCTCGAGAATGTTAGCATGCCTAATTCACCTCCCTTGGTGAATACTAATATTGGACCAAATGACACTCCACCAAATCCCACCTCCAATGAGTTAAGGGTAGACCAAACGGAAGCATTAATGACCATCTTGACGAAGTACATCTGAAGCTTTGCATAGAGAAGGGCCGCTCCTTTTGGCCTTCCTCAAAAAAATACTTTATCCTTGAGGTACTTTCGTCGAGCTGCGATATTAAATCAAGTGCTTCTTGGAAGGCAACCAAAGTGTTCTTTAATTTTATTTTACTTTACTCTTGTTGTTTTTGGTGTGTTAATAATACACAAGCTTTTTAAAATGCAAAGTGTTCAAAGTGGTCACTCGAGTGGGCCTGTCTTACACCTACAGAATGCAAGTTCTTACTTGCGGTAAGTAGGTTAAAGAAAAAGTCTTAAAAGAAGACCTGAAAAAATCCATCACCTGCATGTCATCTGTGGAATGCAGGAAGTCACCTGCAAACCGCGAGTGTAACAAAGGTCCAAGTAAAAATAATTATCACTTGTGCATCACTTGCGGTTCACAAGTGATCACATGCACCCCCAGGTGAAGTACAAATGAATGTAGGTCTTTCGAAGTTTTTAACCTAACCCATTGACCAAACCTGACCCGGTGGCTGACCCGCGACCTTTCTTCTTCCTTAAACCCTCTACCCCCGGTTTTCTTTCCTTCTTCACTATTAATAAACACTCAAAATCTCCACTCTCAATACTTCTACTCTCCATATTCTCAAACCTCCTTCTTCCATACTAAAACCACCACCACACTGTTGGTCAGTCGCACCGTTGCTTCTACTTCTTAGTCCAAACCTAGATCCTCCATTATTACAAGATTCAACCTCAGCTTTGCTGCCTATTTAAATTTCATTCTCTTGTGGTATGCTCCCTTATGTTAAAATTATCAATTTTTGCTTTTTGGGGGTACTATTCTTAAAACATGTTACTTGTGATCCTCATTCCCTAAAGTTCTTTAGTTTTTTTTTTTATTTTGAATATCAATATTGGGTTTCATATTTTCTTGTGCTTTACTAAAATGGTGGATTGTGTTTAATATTGTAAATGCATGTTTGTTGAAATTAATTCATAGCCTAAAGTTAGTTGGGGATGAAGTCTGAGTAACCCCAATCGATTGTAATGCATGGTTTAGCCTTATGATAAATTTGGTGATATCATTCTTATGGGCAAATTATCATTGCGATAGGTTTTTGGGGAAAATAGGAAGTTTTATAGTGAAATACTCACCATTGTGTGATGCTTAAGGTTGATAGAATATCATGTTCGGTGAGCTCTTTTGTATAGTGTGAGTGATTCATGTGCATCATATAAGTTGCTTTGATTGATGGAGTTTATGGCTCGATGGTTCCCAATTATAGATGGAGTGACGTCATTTTTAAGGGAAATTATTGTTTTTGTGCTTTAAATGTCAATCATGGGAGAATATTGTTGGTTAGACTTCTAGGGGAAGTCTGAGTACCCATTAGGCTATGGTTTAGTCAAATTTTTTGATTAGTGTTGACTTGATGGATTGTTTAGAAGTGAAAATGCACTGTTGAACGCTTTCAGAATGCAAGTGTTGCCTTGCAAATTGAAAGTGCAACGCAAGGCTAAGTAGAAGGCTTACCTTCCATGCTAGCACTTGCGGCTTGCAAGTCTCCACTTGTGAAACGCAAGTGAAGCGTAGGTGAGCCAGTGAAGTTCCAGGATATTGCCTTAGCACTGTTCCACACTTGCGAGCCATGGGTTCCCACTTGTGACACGTAGGTTGCACGCATGTGCTGGGCAGTCAGTCAGCTCTCCTTCTCCTCTCTATGTGCACTTTTTTTTTGTTTCTTTACTCCTTTTAGTTATTTACTTTTTCTTAACCTATAAAATACAAAAAGATTTTGTTTCCCTTATTTTCTTGGCCATTCATATAGTTTTGCATAAATATGTCTTCAACTAGGTCCAATACTGATAGGAATGGTTGCAAAGCTTTACCCACGAGCAAGACCACAAGCAAGAGCAAGAGAAAGGGTAAATCCTCAGAGGTTTTACATAAGTTCCCTCCTGTACTTGTGAATGAGGAGGATCAGATCCATTTTTGTGTCGAGGGAATGAAGACTTACTACCTATTCTACCTTGAAAAACAATCATTTAAACCTGAGAAGCGGTTCAATTTGGGTGGGCGAAAAGATGACTTCCCTAATATAACAAAGCAATTCAATGAGCAAGACTGGTCACCTCTTTTGGATGTACCAGGGGGATATCTTGAAGAACTTGTGCGAGATTTCTATGCTTCCTATAAGGCTAGGCAATACTCTATGAAGAACAAAGGTCGTGCTAAATATATTCCCTGTCTATTATCTTTTTTGGTGCGGGAAAAGGAAACTGACATCACTCAGGAGTCCATAAATTCAATTTATTGGGGCACACCTATTTCTCCTAGGACTGCATGTTTTGAGAAGCTGACAATAAAGAATTCCTGGTACAAGTGTGTAACTTAAGTTATTGCCACGGGTACAACCACTTTGGGCCACAATTGGGGGTGAAATATCTCGGTAAGACCTTAATTTTGAGGCAAAGTTGTTGGTCGACTGCATTTGCTCCTGGTTCATGCCTTCCATGAATGATCAGACCATTTCCATATAAGTAGCTATCTTTGATTCTTGCATAATGAAGGGGATTGACGTTAACTTTGGAGAGATTGTAAGGTTTCAGTTCAGAAGGAGAACTCGCTATAGCGCAACTTCCATTCCTTTCATTGTACTCATTAGCAAGCTTTATGCTAAAGCTGATATGCCTTATTTTCGTTCACTTTATCATCCATGCTTTGCCGATGGCGTGATCGATATAGAAAGGAAGTGGGCTGTTGAGGCTCCAAAAGTGAAAAAAAGAAACTTATTATCACACTGCAAATCGGAGGGGCGGATAAAAACCCATATAAACACCTGTTTTACGAGTGATCTATGACATATACAAAGTTATAAACTAATACACGATCGGAAAACTAATATGTGTTTCATATATATATACTATAGATTCATTTGAACAAAATTATACAACATGCCACTAGATACGTCTAGGAAGCCTCTAAAGAGTTCAACATGTTATACTACTAATCACTAGTTAGGATAGTCCCCGATGTACCCAAATAGAGATCTATATATAAAGTCAAAAATGCTAGACATAATCTGGCTCTAGAAGGAGATGAATCTCACCAAAATACCAGCGGAAGACGACAAAAGATCCTAACGCAGATGTCTGCTCCTCTGTGAACCTGACCCAGTATTTATAAGAAAATACAGCACCCCAATTGTAGGGACATCAGTACATATACAATACTGGTATGAAAAGCATACATAATAATAAGTAGACAAGTATGGAAGTTCATATGAATCAATGTAAAAATGAAAGAATCATGAGCATACAAGTAATAGATGTATGATATAAAACTGTAACTTACGCACCAACTTTATTAGTTCATCATATAACGGCCAAATAACTGTTCATTATAATATAGAACCTATGATTTGCTTAGGTGACGTACTTACACTATATTTAATATAAATATTCACGTGATAGCTTACCAAAGGCGATTTGGGTCACATGTAAGACATTTGTTGCTCAAGTACTCATTGCTATAATTTTATACATATAACTGTAATCGTGATCTGATACAGGATATGCCTTTTGAGGGCTCAATATGAGGGTCTTTCCCGTAGGCCATATATTCCATGTATTAGCTCAAGATAGTGGAAACAGTGCATGATGTTCCATCTGACTCCAAATGAAAAATATGCCACAAGGACAGGTACGCCACAATATTCAGGCTCACTATGATGGTCTGATCTTAATCCTGCGTAGAATCACGTTGCACGAGTGTGTCAAGTTAATGACGTTCAAAATCACTCTACTCAAGGAAGTGGTAGTGATCATTGTATCAAAAGAAATAAATATACCCAACCAGTTTCAGGGTCATATCCACGAGGAATGGAGTTATGATTCGCTAAGAAATCGTTGAATAGTAATCACTAAGGTGAGTTAATATTCAAACAATTTAAAAGTAAAAATTAGGGGAAATGGAAAGGGAATTTGCGTATCAATTTCAGCATAGGAGAGTAAAGTAAACAAGATTTTTCTATCAATGAGATGGAAGACTAAGGGTATGCTTCCGATGGGATTCTACAATCGGTTAGGGGACTTTATTAATTATGCAAACTCTCGATAAAAGGTACGGGTAGCATTGGGTTGGGATATATTTGATAGTCTCTCGGCCTTCCAAATATATATACTATAGACTTTTCTCAAGCACCATAGCTATTACTTCCAACCAACCAATTCAAAGCTTGGGGGAATCACACTATTTCTAGCATAGATTCTTAGATGGATATTTACTTCGATTAAGCTATTTCTAGCCTCAACCTAAGGTGGAAATCCCAAATTCTCACTATTGAATTCTTATCTGAATTATGAACTTCTCTTTCAAGCAAGAACACAACTAAGTAAGTTCAATCAATGCTTGCAACCATCAATTTTATGATTAAAACATGAAGAAATCAATAGACCTATACTAATTCATAAATAATAAGCACAATTAATCAATATCCACACCCAAATTCAAATATCCATCATGCACATACCCCTAGACAAGGAAATAAGCTGCTCATATTAAGGAAATAAGAAGATATACCAAATGGGTTATCCATAATTCCATTCATATTCAAGCTAAACTCCAATCGAAGCTGAAATCCCTACAAAAATCGTGATTCTAATTGGAGAACATAAAGAGAGAAGAGTGTACTCTCAATATCTTCCTTGGGGAAAATTAAAACTAAAATTCTCTCAAGTACACATCCAAAAATGGGCTTTAAAAGTTTCCCAATACGTCACATGAATTTTGAAAAAAATACCCCTTGGGGGTGGTGCGACGCAACATGTGACATTACGTACGATCACACCTTAACTCTTGCACGTCGCATGTCACCTTTTCGTCAAACCAGTGATGCATGTTTCTTATGTGATGAGGTACGATGGGAGGTGTGTTCTGCATACCGCATTATGCGGCTCGCATGGTGGTCGTATCTCTCATCAGATTCTTCCTTTTTTTATCACCTTACACTTCAACTCTTTTTGATATATTTGGGTTCAATTCCATTTTTTTCTACTTCTGACCAACAGTACCTGCATTTTCATCAGTAAAGGAAATAAGTACCTCTAATTCTCATCAAAACATGGCAATAATTCATGAATAAAGGGTCAATAAGTTGATAGATTACCAACTTATCAAATCCCAAACTTGAACTATTGTTTGTCCTCAAGCAAGATACTCACAAAGTAAGGAATGAATAAGGATCTAAAACACAAAGGATGCACACAAGATTAATCTAAACTCTAAAAACTAAAGAAATAACAAACAAAAAGACTCAACTACAATGCTCATCTTAATTTGTACCACCATATTCTCAAGGCAAGTGCTCATTTCAAAACGTTTATCAAAAGGATTTCATTTCTCATTCAAAAATAGGGGAAGGTTTCATTCAAAACAAGATATTCAAGCTTCTCAAGTCATTGGCATTGACCTTCAAGGTTTACCTCGAGATTCGCCACACAACTTGTCTCATTCATTCTTATCAATCGAAAAAGAGACTTCATCACTCATTTCAAGTGTGCAAAGAGAATCCCACTCAAATCATGCAATTCATAATAAAAAGGCATTATAATAGAACTAAAGAGACTCTCACTCTCTCAAAGAAGTTCAAGTGCACATGCATTGAACAATAGGCTTGCTCTTTATGTAATTCGCCACTAATGTAGAGTTACTAAGCTCGAAATCACTAAGGACTTACGGGTTACGATATTGGCTAGGGTCAAAGTGAGGATTGAGTTTGGCTCAAGTGACTACACCTCCCTAATGCTCTTTGTGATCATTTAAAACACCGCTCACATTTTCAAATAATTAATTTACCTTATTTCTCCCTCTCACAACCCAAATTTTCACTTCAACTTGATTATTCGACATCCTTTTATCACTTTCACTTGTTAGTACCAATTCCTTCTTTTCTTTTCAATTTTCTCGTTTCATTGGATATTTGGAAGCAATTTTTCATTTTAAGCATATAGTGCTACCATATATTGAAATACATTCCTTTGCTTCTCCATATTAGTATGTACTCCCCCAAACTTAGGTTTTTGCCTATGTTATCATTTCAATTTTTTCCCAAACTTAGGCTTTTAGCCTATATTTCACTTTTGAGTCATTAGGGAGGATAGGTGAAAAATTCGAGTTTCCAAAAAGGGTCAAGGTATCCAACAAGGTTCCGAAGAAAGGTCACAAGCTCAAAGGGGCTTACTAGGATCAATGTAAAGGAAAGTCAATTTGGGAGAAGCAGCTATTCAAAAAAGGGCCTAATGTCATTTTCTAAGCTCAGTTACATCTAGGATTTTACCTTGAATCACATTCGGGGCAGGTTCTAAACAACACATACACACAAGAACAAAGTATAGCCTTACCTCATATGGCATAACAACACAAGAATTTCACAAATAGTCTCACAATCAATTGGGACAAATGAATTTTGACAAACTATTCCGAGTTCTTTTATACACTTGTTTGTTAATTGACCAATCCAAGGAGGGAATGTGCCAGTCATGACAAGAGAATGCTTTACTCAAAATTATTTTCCCTCTTTCTTTCACTTTGCCAAAAACCTCTTGCCAAGAATTTATTAACTTCTTGCCAAGAATTTATTATGATGGGTCCATTTCGATACAAACAAAATACAGCCTCAATTTTAAACTGAAACATGGCATTTTTTCTTAAGAAAGTTATCTCTTAATCTATTATAGGGAAATACCAACCCAATTTGGCACAAAAATAAACAAAAGAAATAAAAAGAAAAGAAAAAAAATTGCTCCTTGGGAAAGAACCGTGGTATGAAGAAAACCCTTGGAGTTTATTCAACTATGCTATCATTAACAAGCCGACCAAAATTAAAGCGCTCATGTATCATTTGAAATAAAGCCTTGGCGTAGGCACTAAACGCGTTTGCAAGGCACGATAGTGAAACAATAGATCATGTAGGACCAACTCGGTGATATCTCAGCTCAAACGACACATAAAATAAGCCTGGAAAGGGCACAATTTAAGCATTAAGACAATAAAAGGCTTGGCAAGGGCAATATCATAATCATCCAAATCATGCACGACAAGGGCCAAATAAATTATCTAATAGGAAAGGAAAATGTCAAGGCCAGACAAGGGCAATAAAAATAATATCTAAAAGCCCAACACGGGAAACCAACAGTGACAATCAATAATGCACCACTTCCCCCCACAAGAATAAACCATTTCCATTAATGCTTAAGCTCAAACATGTAAGGAAAAAGTGCAAATAATCCATGTGAGAGATACTCCTCTTCATCCTCTTCCTGCTCTGCTACCTCTAAACTTGTGCATGCACCACCCTTACGAGAGTGTGCAGTGTGCCGTGACTCATAGAGTAACTGCTGAAACTAAGGATCCTAATCATTGTCCAGCTCTTTATCATCGCCACCTATGGTAGTAATCAATGTACCAATGGGTCCAGATGCGGGATGGGGTGCAGCCAGGGCAGTCTTAACAACACTCATATTAGTATTTTCCATCGGTTCCTTCCCTTTGGCCTTGTGAAGATCCTTTTGAATATCCGCTACAACACCCTCAATAACATCCACCCTCTTGTATAGTTTGGTCATACTGCTCACTACCCCTTTCATAGCCTTTGTTACCGCCTTTTAAAGAAGATCGAGCAACTTCTCAGCCAGGTCAGTCAACTGTCTATCATGAGAGAAGGTCATGTCAAACAACTTTGAAAGCCAGCTAAGGTCGAGGTAGATGATAAGGGTGAGGGTCTAGGAGGAGCTTCAACTGTAGGATTTCCCAACTTGGTGGGGTAGGTGCATTTGAGTCTGATCCAGATAGAGAAGAAGTAGTGGGCTCAACATCGATGTCCTCAATTTGTACATCAGCAAAAGGCTATATTTTGCGCCTCTTCATCCTAGGGGTCTTAGTATCCATTTTCTTTTAAAGATCAAGTACCCAAGTGACAGGGGTGAGGGCGTCAAAGGGAAAGTAGGGAATCTTAGCCTTAGCACAAAGCTTGCTAATGAGCATTAGAAAAGGGAATGAATCACCACCCCGACATGCTTTCCTTTCGATCACTACCACTGCAATCTCCATAAAGTTCACATGTACCCCTGGCATGATGGATGCTATAAGAATGGTTACCTTTTGGGTAACCTTTTGATCTTTCTTGGAAGGTAAGAATTGGGAGTAGACAAAGTCTTACCATAGGCGTGCCTCAAAGTCTAGACTCTGGTGAGGAATGATGCCCCGTATAGTATCCTAGATAGGAGTAATAACAACAATAATCAAAGCAGCCCAGTCAAGAGGTTTGAGCTTTCGGGAAGCTCTAGCCCAATATTTCAGAGCAGGCTCTATTGAGTTAGTCCAATAGATTGCATTTATAACACCCGGCATGATGTGAACCTCTTTGCCTCAGACTATTACTGAATCTTAGAAGGGGTAATCATCAATATTACCTGTGTACCCCATAGAGTCTTGCTTGTCCTGATATGAGGCAAAAAAATCATGAACCACCTGAGCATGGTAATCTACTAGCACCTCTATGAATGGGTACCATAGACGGGTAGTGAATTGGTTATGGATGTTGGGAAATTGAAGCCCAACTGCTGCCAAGCTAAAGCTGCATTACGGGGTGAAGTTCCTTTCCTTGCCCTTGTTGTGGTAGGCTTTCATGCCTTCCACCTCGAAAAAAATATGTCTTTCTCCGAAACAGGCACAGAAGGGGGTACTGGTGCAGCGACAGGGGACTTCTTTTTTCCCTTAGATTTAGAAGTGAAGGTTGAGGGCCTTCTTGTATTGTGCCTTGAGTTTCCCCTGCCAGAAGACATTATCTACACAAGGAGATTGTGAGTACCCGAAAGAAATAGCAAAAATCTTTTTGTATTTTTGAAATATTGAAAGAAAAAAATTCTACAAGAAGTTAACGAACTAAAAAAGAAATGGAATACATTGGAGAAGAAAAACACATCAGGTGACTGTAGGCACGTGTGATTCATATGTGGAGTGCACATGGGATAATGTGCATCGCATGTGGCTTCTCACATGCCAGCAGAAGCCTAAGCATATGCAGTAGGGAAATGTGAAGGCTTGTGCATTTTGCCTAAGCCATTGTGCACGTTACACAAGCCTTGGCCCTTTAAAATAGTGAATTGGAAACTCACAAGGCCATGTGCGATGCCTTGTGCATTTTGCACGTAGAGATATGTGCATCGCATGCAAAATGCACAAAGAAATAGTTGGAATTTTTCCATTCCTCGTGTTCTTATGTGTTACGTATATGACTCACAGTGCGATACATGTGGAATGCACGAGCACAATTGTAACACCCCAAAAAATTTAAGCTAAGACTAAACCAATTTCTATAGGTGTTATGATCAATTCCCTAGTGTGAGAAGTGTTTTGGGTGCGGATCATGTTCATAAGAAACTCCTATAAGCAAGTTAGGTTGAAAGCACCCCAACCAAAGAAGTTTTTATGTATGACTAAACTAGGGTAAACTTCAAACTATCATATATCATAGAATATCATGAGTTAGGTGGTCTAGTACCCAAAAAATTAAAGTCTTTGAGTCTTCTTTTCAATGCCACCGACCGCACATTAATCCGAGTCCAGAGTAAAAAGTTATCAGTGTTTTACTAAAATGTGTATGTCTGTCAAATTGACAGATAGAAACCACAAGAGGAATCCACGGCTCATGGATTAAACCATGAACCGTAGATTGAACTCTTGGAAATCAGTTTTTTCACCTGAAAACCACGAGGAGGTTTCACGGCTCGTGAACGTTTCCACGGGTCGTGAAACCAACTCGTGGAAACAGTCCAGAAGCTTAAAAGTGGCTTGAAAACCATGAGGAGATTCCACGGGTCATGGAATGATCCATGGGTCATGAAACCAACTCGTGGAAATCATTCTAGAGAATAGAAACTTCGCCCAGGAACCACGAACCCTTTCCACTAACCGTGATCTATTCTACGTGTCATGGTTCATGTTCGTGGAACCCATCAATGACTTTTTTCAGCAGTTTTTAATTTAACTCCTTAGGGGAATTTTAGACCTTTCATTCTTCTTTTAGCCCCGACTATAAATAGCTCTAGGCTAATTTTTATTAATTCTAAACCTCAAATCTAATCAGTTTCCTCTCAAGTCAGTTTCAAGAAGAAAAAAACATTTTTCTCCAAAGTTCAGACCTAGGGCTTCTTCTCCAAAGCATCAACTTCTGATTTCTCTTCAGGGATTACCATCCACTAGGTATATGGGTATTCAGTAGGGGTTTAGTTCATCCTTATGCACAAAACCTCAGTCTTCAATTTTGAATTTCATGATGTTAGAAACTAGGGTTCTTACCCAATCATGCTATGTTTTACAGATTTCAGTCCTTATGATTTTTTTCATGAATTATAGCCTATTTTAAAAATTTGCTCCATATTTTCAATGACTTGCAAGATCTTTTACAAGAACTTTAAGAAACCAAGAATCTAGCCTGAAATGGTAGCATTTTCATGAGAATTGGTTTTCTTCAAAATTTAACCTAGATTTCTAGCATGTTATAGTTCATAATAGATAATTGGTCATGCATGGGCTTATATCTTTCATCTTACATTCACTACAGTATATCAGTATTTTCAGCATGTTCAATAGAAGGAACTCCGTAAGGATTTTACTTTAAACATGACTTTCAGCTCAGTTGCACTAGTCCATGATTTACATACGTACTTTATCTTTTAGTCCATGAAATCCCAAGTAGAAGTTTTACTCATCTTTAACATCATGATCTCACAATTACAGTCCAGCAACATGATTTACATTCTCTTCAGTAAAAAGAGTTTATGTTATTCAGCTTTGACATATGCACTTCATATCTTATACATAGTCCAATGTTCAGCCATGCTTTCAGTATACATTTATTTTCTTATGATTTACAATTAGTGCATATCTCACATGCTCAGTACATTCAAAGTACTGACCGCATACCTCTCTTGTGCTGTATTGTTTTATAATGTAGGTTTCCGTACTAGCTCCCAGGATCATGGTCAGATAGATCGCAGCTTCCAGCTAGCAAGGAACGAGTTCTTCTTTTTCGGTAACTCCAGTCAGTTAGTAGTTACAACAGTTATTTCAGTTGTTGTACATTGATTAAATGTAGTTGGGGTTTATTTCCCAGCTAACCATAGTCAATATTAGTAGAGGCTTTATAAACAATCATATAGTCAGTCACTTAGTTCTATCAATTTTCAAATGCTATTGTATATCAGTTTATAATAGTTAATTTTGTTATAATATTTTTGAAATAGCTCAACACATTTTAGCTTCCGCATTTACTTTAAGTCTTTATCTCAAAAGTATGCTAGGCCATGGGTTAGCTTGGAGTCACTTGTGACTCTAAGCACCATGTCGCATCTAGGGTGTATGCTTGGGGCATGAAAAACTTCGTATCAGAGCACAGAATTCAAATGTCTTAGTGTGTCTATGAAGCTATGTCTAGTAGAGTCTTGTGGAATAGTATGGAGATATTTGTACATTTCTTTGAGGAGCAACCGGGCATTTAGGAAATGTTTCCCTTTGTTCATACTCCAGATCGTGCAGTAAAGTTGTTCCTTCAGAAACTTATGTAGATTCATGCATTGATTCGAATCCTCCAGTCATTCCTCATCTTCGAGGTAGTGAAAACAGTATAGTTCAAATTCCTATCAGTGAGGTGCTCCCAGATATAGCCATCAGAAAGTCAAACACATGCACAAGGGCCTGAGAGGAGCCCAATAGTGCGTTAAAGTCTACTAATTAAAAGCATGTATTCTTTTCCACTCGTGCAGTTGAGACTATAGTAGAATGTTCTCTCAGACCCCTTCTAGAAACTTTACTACGAGTGGCACCTTAGCCAAAAGGTATAGTTGTGTAAGCGCTTGGGTAGTTTAGTCGCTCAACAGTTACTGTGAATTGAGATGTAATGGTCCATAAGTAACATAATGACCCCGGAACTAGGTGTATGGATTTAGAATTATAGTAGCTATGAGATGTATACATGACGCCTTGATGAATTGTATACATAATGACGCCTCGAAGAAAAGTACAGACGTCTCCATATCATTCTGCAAGACTCTACTAGACACGGCTTCATAGACACTCTAGGACACTTGAACTCTATGCTCTGATACCAAGTTTGTCATTCCCCGAGCCTACACCCTGAATGCGACACGGTGCTTAGATTCACAAGTGACTCCAAGCTAACCCATGGCCTAGCATACTGCTGAGATATAGATTGAAAGTAAATACGGAACCTGAAATATGCTGAGCTCTTTAAAAATATTATAACAAAATAAACTTTCATAACTGAGATATAGGAGTGTTTGAAAACGGATACAACTCATTGACTGTCTGTCTAACTATATATGAAGCCTCTATTAATACTAACTATAGTTAGCCGGGACATGACCCCCAACTATCTCTAATCAATATGTCAAACTGAAAGAAAACTACTATGACTACTATTGACTGGAGTTCCCGAATAAAGAGAACTCATCCTAAACTACTGACTGGAAGTTGCGATCTGTCTGACCGTGATCCTGGGAGCTAGCACGGAAACCTATATCATAAAACGATGCAGCATAAGGAATGTATGCGGTCAGTACTTCGAATTTACTGAGCATGTAAAATAATGCACTAACTTAAAATCATATTTTAAACATATATATATACTGAAAGCATGGCTTAATACTGGATTGAGTATAAACATCTGAAAATGCATAAGTCAAACTATAGAACATAAGCTCTTTTACTAAAGAGGATGTAAATCATATTTTTGAACTGTAACTGGGAGATCATGATAATTTAAGATAAGTAAAACCGTTACTGGGGGATCCAAAGACTAAAATGATGAATGATGTCTGAATATCATGATATAGTACAAATTTGACGTGGATCCACTACTAATGTCCACGAGGGACATGGAGGTGCAAGCTAGTCTGACAGCTGACTCCTTTAATACCTACGATGGCACCATAGTTTTGGGACTTCGGGACTGCTACTAAAGGTGTTAGCCTAAACTGATAGCTAAGCCTCCATCCCTTCGTCTGCTCGGTACTAAGACTCTCCCAACTGAATGTATAAGCGATGAATACAAACTGAAGTACTGGATAGCTCAAATATAATACTGATAATCAATTCATAATGCAATATAGTGATACTGAAACTGATATAATTCGTATTCTGAAGCATAACTGACTGAATAATCTGAGAATGCAACATAATGCATAGACTGAAGGCATTCTATTTTTTTAAAAAGTTGTGGGCTAAAAACTAATTGATTTCATGCTTTAAAACTGAGTGCTAGTAGACTAGGCTGAATTCTTGAAGAAAAGATACTTCATATGAAAACACTACAATTTCATGCTAAGTTCTTGAAAAGAAAGCTAATTCATGCAGAAGATTCTATAAATCTAGGCTAAGTCTATTTCATCTAAATTCCAAGAATTCAAGAAAAATATCCGTAAAACTTCTTACAATATCACTTAAACATATACAAAGAACATGTAGTATCATGAGCAATTCAGTTCTGTATAGTATGTATAGTTGGGTAAAACCAAGCTATAATTCACTTCTTTAAATATCTAGGGTTTTGAAAGCTAATTGCAAGAATTCATGTAGAAATCATTGTAACAAGAATAGTAGTCATGTAAGATCCTCATGAAAGTACAAGAGGGGGGGGGGGTGAATTGTAAGCCTGTTAAAATTTAATCGACTACAGTCGACTACTCTTTGAATCCAGTCGACTAATATCTGGGTCCAGTCAACTGATGATGAGACAGCCTACACACAATTATTAGTCTTTTGATTTAATCAATTATAAACCACAATAAATAATCAAGTGCAGAATATAATATGAGAGCATAAAATAAATGACGCAAGATTTTTATACTGGTCCGGAACCAATATGGTACCCTACTCAAGTTTCCTTGGGTTGCAAGGAGTTATCTCTTTGTAACTTTGAGTTTAGTACAGCCATAGTGGTTTTCCGCGTTCACCACCAATATTTACAAGGTTGGTTTTCACTCGCTCACCAACAACGAATAAGGGTTGATTTTTACACTCTCACCAACAGCATATAAGGTTGGTTTTTCACTCGCTCACCAACAATGACACTTTGGTTTTTACTCGTTCACCAAAGAAATGAACAATGACACAACCTCTCAATACAATGCCTCACCAAACAATATTTTTTCTCTCTTTCTCTCTTTTAACTACACAACAAATCAATAATGAAATACAATGCTTATGAAGAGTAGAGCAAAGAAATTTGAGAGTGGTTGAGATGAAAGTATGTGTGGATGCGTACTGAATCAGTTCAATACTTCTTCTTTAAATAGTGATTCATTATGCTCCAAGGGATCTAGTTGTTTCTTCTTTTGTCTTGATACAGTAAATCTTCTATTCTGAGTAGTATCTTCTTTCTTGGACAAATTCTCTCCTCAATTGATTGCACAAAATATTTTCTCAAAAGATTTTGCTAACATTCCTTTCTTGATCCAATTATACCATATTTGAATAGTGTAAAAATTATCATAATTGATCTTCTTGATTCCTTATTCTGAACTTCAATCCTCTTCTATTTAGAGTAGTATCTTCTTTCTTGGATGAATTCTCTCCTCAGTTGATTGCACAAAATATTTGCTCCAAAGATTTTGTTGACATTCCTTTCTTGATCTTGGAAAATATCAATCTCTTTCCTAACAAATATTCTCAATATCTTCCTTCCATAGTAAACAAATCTTCATCACAAATTTTCATCCACATACAATCTTTACAAGATCTGTAGATGTAGTAAATATCTTTACTTCCATTCAACTCGCAGTTGTAGTAGATGTATTCAAAATTGAACTTCAAACTTGAGCATCTCTTTCTTTCAACAGAATATCTTCTTTTCAAAATAGCAATTATTCTTCTTATTAATTTCCTTCAACTCTTCTTCACGTATGTATATATATGAACTCTTATTTTAAGCAACCTAAGAGAAATTTCAAGATCCTCTTTATTTTACCTTGGATCTTGATTTATATTAATTTGAATATAATCAAATTCATCTTCTTAATGTCGGACTTTTGATCATTCTGAATATGGACTCTCTTGCGATGTTAAGACTTCTAGCATATCTTGTACTCCATAAATTTTGGACCTTTTTTGAGTAGAAAATCGATCATGACCTTTTTTTCTTTTATAGAATATTTTTCCTTTCATAGGATCGTAGTAATATTCTTTCCATAGTTCTTCTACCTTGATTTGAGCAAGTATTTTTCTTCCATATCTTCTCTTGCAATATCTTCTTTTTCCATATTTGATTAGATCTTCACCAACTCCTTCTTCATCAAATAAATCTTGATTTGGGCTAGTATTTTTCTTTCATATCTTCTCTTGCAATATCTTCTTTTCCATATTTGATTAAATCTTCACTAACTCCTTCTTCACTAAATAAATCTGTAGCAATAATAAATTTATCACAAGTAAATATTCTTTTATTATATTATGTTGATTTGATATCATCAAAAGTAATAGGTGAAATCTTGAACCTAACAATCTTCCCCTTTTTGATGATGGCAAACCATTGAGTACAAAACTTTCAATTATAATAAAAGACTGAAGACGAAGGATGTGAACTTCCCTGAATTAGTAAACTCCCCCTGAATGTATGTTCCTTTGATGTTTGAGGCATGAAAGAAGGGCTCCCCCTCACTTCATGTTTTCTTTCTCTTTCTTGTGCATTTTCAGTCCCAAGATACTTAACAAAGCAAACGTTTTGTATAGGAAAATTTCTCTCCCTTTTGACATCATAAAAAAGGTGACATCATAAAGAATCATGCAAATACTAATAGTGAGAGTATTGACTAATTAAATGTATCAGTTATCACATACTAGTCAACTGAGAGTCATAATCCATAAGTATTTACGGATCATAAAAATATATCTTTAGCACTTTAGCGACAATTAATCAAAAAATATTTGAGACAGTTGTAAGTGTATGTGATTGACAAGCTGCACGAATAGGCTATCATATACTTGCAAATTCACAAATAACAAAGGTATAAGAGTTAAGAGAATAAAAAGTTCTTACCAAAAAGGATACATGATTATCCATCATTAACAAATTAATTCTTTTCCTCATAGTAAGAAAATATCTCCATTGACATTTAATGTCCTCAAAGCAGACTTCTCTTGTTACCCAACCGACTTTGTCTCCAGAGCATTCATGTGTAATAAAATTTCCATATGAAATCTCTTGAGTGCTTCTTTTGAATATTTAACTTTGTTGAAGAAACTTCTCATCTAATTTCACATTTTTTGAAACTTGAAGAAGAATGTTTGTTTTCATTGCACTCATCTCAAATTCAGATACCTTGTAAGATCTCATATAGTTATGGATAAAACTCCCTATTAGAATTACAAGATAAAAATATGTGCAACTATGAAATCACAATCATGCTTTTTGAAAAAATATTTCTGGGACAAAGAGAAATCAACTTTCATTGCTATGCTCTTGAGATGGTTCAAATCAAAAAAAAATGTAAAACAATTTTAGAAATAATTCAAAGCATGAGTTTTCTTCAAAAGAAATTCTCAATTCTAAAAAATGTTTGAAAAAGAGTATTCAGTTGTAAAATAATTTAGAAAAGCATTAACATGCATTTTTGAAATAGTTTGAAAGCTTTATAAAAAAAATACTCATGAAAAGTAAATTCTAATAAAGGTATCAAAGTGAAACAAACCTTCTTGTTGTGAAACCTTGGGTAACAAGTTTTACCCTTAGTTAATATAACCTTACCATCATCATTAGGTTCATCTGAATATCCATAGTTGCAACTCATTTATCTTATTCATAAGATCAAATACTTTATTTCTTTCATTTGTATGCAACTATCCTTGCATTGCTAAAGTCCTTCACTTATTCTCAATGCTTCTTTCTGATTCAGCTTGTACGTCTGTATTCATATCAATTTATTGCTTGTTGTACACTCTTCATCTTCATGCTTATTTTCATATCAATTTATTGCTTGTTGTACACTCTTCATCTTCATGCTTATTTTCACTTCAAGAAACATTAGTCTAAAGAACAATGCACATAAAGATCTTTACAACTAATTTTTTGAAAATCATAAAAATCATAAGGCATAATTAAAGATTAAGGAATATACCTTGAATCTTACCAATATTATTCTTACCATGAAGATAGACATTTGCAATAAAAAGGGTGGAAATAATAAACAAGTGACTTTTTCATATCTCATACAAAGAGTTCTTTAGATAGATTAAAGATCATAAGTCACGTAACTTGTGAATAATTATCAATAGTAGAAGTACATACCTCTTGCCTTAAAGATTAACAATATGTTCATATGAAGAGATTGAAAAGGCCTCAAGTTATATGGAATTTTTGATCTTGAATGAAGCGTTAGTATTCTTATCAAGAGAGAAAAAATGACAAATATGATTCGTTCAAGAAAACTCTTAAATTCACATATACATGAATCAAATATGTATGATATCAATAATAATTGCATGCTTGCTTGTCCTAGATCTTATGTTATGATTTAGATTAAGAAGTGCAAGACATATATTCAATTTATTCACAGATGTTTAATCAGTGTCAAACAAAGAGCAGTATGATGCATTAGTTAAATTAAAACCATAAGCAATTGACTAATATCAGACTAAGCTTATCAAATTAATTAAGCTTAATAAAGCAACTAGATATACATCACCTAATGCAGTGAGAAAGACTTGAGTAAACTTTTGTAATATTCTCCATTTTAGTTTTACCATCATATGTTGTAGATCCTTTATATATGAACTTTCAAGCATTTTTATCCATGTTCCTTGATCAGTCGATGTGCAAATACCATTCATTTTTTTTATGGCTGGACTCAATGAGTTCCTGCAAAACAAATTAATTTATTTTTGGTACCCAAGCTTTCTTGGGTCCTTCAGGATTAGGCTTAGTATTATTATTGTCACGTTTGGGTCTCCGTACCCAACCAGTTGAAATTGCATAGTGAAATTTGCATTTATAAAAATTTATGACCACTTTTACCACAACAATAACAATTTTGAGAAAAGGGCTCTTCAATGACTGACTGATGAGTCGACTTGCTAAAAGTAGGTTTATCACTTTCAGGTTTCATTTTAATTGACTTGATAGAATGAGTCCACTAATCAATTTTGGCATTAGTTATTGACTTATATGTCAACCTACTAGAAGCTGGCTTGTCATTGGTAGGTTCCTTACCAGTTGACTTAAGTTGTTGAGTCAACTGGTTTGACCTAACTGAGTTATGACTGGTGGATTTGCACATGTCATTAATTTGCGATTGCAATTCCTGGACTTCTTCATGAAGAAAATTCTTTTCTACTTCACAAAATTCCAATTTTAATTTCCAGTCTCTCTTTTTCTCTTTGAATTTTTCTAAGATCATCAAAAAATGCGATTTAAATCATTTATGGAACGATATAAGAGTTTTTGTAGTTCATTACAGTTATTACAAGTTTTGAGATCTTACCTCACTGATTTCTCCTAGTGCTATCAAGCATATGTTGGACATCTCTTCATTGTCCTTCTCTTTGTCAGATTCATCCTCATCTCTCCAGGTTGATGTTCTGAGGTTCTTCTTCTTGAGATTAGGACATTCTAATTTAATATGTCCAAATTTATCACATACACAACAATGTATGTTCTCTTTTTGTTGAGTCTCATTTTTTTGATCCTCGTGAATATCTTGGATGGATTGAACTTTCTTTTTCTGCTTCTTTCTTCTTTTCCTTTTGATGTTTCTGGATAGCTTTGTGAAGCTTTCTTGATCTTCCTTGTTTTTTATGGTGTCCTCATGGATAACTTCCAATCTGTCCCATATTTCTTTAGTAGTCTTACAGGTGGATATTTTCTCAAGTTCTTCTTCACTAAGAGCACAATAGAGCAGATAGATTGCGCTAGCATTTGTTTTCACAATATCCAAATGTTCTTTTGTCTAGTCAACTATGGATATCTCTGTTCCAAACTTCTTTCCATCATTATTGTTCAGAAAAGGCCTTGGCCCATTCTGAATAACTAGCCAAGCTTTATAATCTATTGATTGAACAAAGATCTACATTCTGACCTTTCACTAACTGTAGTATCGAATATTGAAATAGGGTGGCCTGCTTGTTGAGTGTCCCTCTTGAATTATGGCTTCAGTAATTTAATGCCCTACCATGGATCTTTACTCACTTGTTGTTAAGCAAAAACAAAGATGTGAGACGAGGCTCTGATACCAATTGAAATTACAAGAGGGGGGGATTAATTCTAAGCCTGTTAAAATTTAATTAACTACAGTCGACTACTCTTTGGATCCAGTCGACTACTCTCTGGGTCCAATAGACTGATGATGAGACAGCCTACACACAATTGTTAGTCTTTTGATTTAATCAATTATAAACCACAATAAATAATCAAGTGCAGAATATAATATGAGAGCATAAAATAAATGACACCAAAATTTTTATACTGGTTCGGAACCAATGTGGTATCCTACTCCAGTTTCCTTGGGTAGCAAGGAGTTATCTCTTTGAGCTCTTTGTAACTTTGAGTTGAGTACAACCTTAGTGGTTTTCCATGTTCACCACCAATGTTTATAAGGTTCGTTTTCACTCACTCACCAACAACGAATAAGGTTTGATTTTGACACACTCACCAAAAACGTATAAGATTGGTTTTTCACTCGCTCACCTACAATGACTCTTTGGTTTTCACTCGTTCACCAAAGAAACGAACAATGACACAACCTCTCAATACAATTCCTCACCAAACAATATTTTTTCTCTCTTTCTCTCTTTTGACTACACAACAAATCAATAATCAAATACAATGCTTATGAAGAGTAGAGCAAAGAAACTTGAGAGTGGTTGAGACGAAAGTATGTGTGGCTGCATACTGAATCAGTTCAATACTTCATCTTTAAATAGTGATTCATTATGCTCCAAGGGATCTGGTTGTTTCTTCTTTTGTATTGATACAGTAAATCTTCTATTTGGAGTAGTATCTTCTTTCTTGGATAAATTCTCTCCTTAATTGATTGCACAAAATATTTGCTACAAGGATTTTGCTGACATTCCTTTCTTGATCCAATTATACCATATCTGAATGGTGTAAGAATTATAATAATTGATCTTCTTGATTCCTTATTCTGAATGTCAATCCTCTTCTATTTAGAGTAGTATCTTCTTTCTTGGATGAATTCTCTCCTCAATTGATTGCACAAAATATTTTCTCCAAAGATTTTGCTGACATTCCTTTCTTGATCTTGAAAAATATCAATCTCTTTCCATAACAAATATTCTCAATATCTTCCTTCCATAGTAAATAAATCTTCATCATAGATTTTCATCCACATACAATCTTTACAAGATCTGTAGATGTAGTAAATATCTTTGGTTCCATTCAACTCGCAGTTGTAGTAGATGTATTCAAAATTAAACTTCAAACTTCAGCATCTCTTTCCTTCAGCGAAATATCTTCTTTTCAAAATAGCAATTATTCTTCTCATTAATTTCATTCAACTCTTCTTCAGGCATGTACATATATGAACTCTTATTTTAAGCAACCTAAGAGAATTTCAAGATTCTCTTCATTTCACCTTGGATCTTGATTTATATTAATTTGAATATAATCAAATTCATCTTCTTGATGTCGGACTTTTGATCATTCTGAATATGGACTCTCTTGCGATGTTAAGACTTCTAGCATATCTTGTACTCATAGATTTTGGACCTTTCTGAAGTAGCAAATCGATCATGACCTTTTTTCCTTTTATAGAATATTTTTTCTTCCATAGGATCATAGTAATATTCTTTTCATAGTTCTTCTACCTTGATTTGAGCAAGTATTTTTCTTTCATATCTTCTCTTGCAATATCTTCTTTTTTCATATTTGATTAGATCTTCACCAACTCATTCTTCATCAAATAAATCTTGATTTGGGCAAGCATTTTTCTTCCATATCTTCTCTTGCAATATTAAATTATGTTGGTTTGTTATCATCAAAAGTAATAGATGAAACCTTGAACCTAACACCTCAAGAGATCAAATTCATAGTAAAACACTTGTTTGGGTAAGAACCCTAGAATCATAACTTGTAGAAATCATAACTGAAAACTGAACTTTGGGCATGAGGGTGAAAAGAGATCCTCATTGAATACCCACATACCTGGTTGTAGAAGATTCTTGAACTAGAACTGAGATTTGAAGCTTTGGAGAAGAAGTCCTAGGTCTGAGCTTTGGAGAAAAGCGTTCTTTTCTTCTTGAAACTGACTTGAAAGGAAACTGACTAGATTTGAGGTTTTGACTTAATAAAAATAAGCCTAGAGCTATTTATAGTCAGGGCTAAAAGAAGAATGAAAGGTCTGAAATGCCCCTAAGGAGTTAAATTAAAAACTGCTGAAAAAACTCGTCGCTTGGTTCCACGAGCATAAACTATGACCCGTAGAATGGATCACGGTTCGTGGAAAGAGTTCGTGGTTTCTGGGTGAAGTTTCTGGTCTCTGGAATGATTTCCACTAGTTGGTTTCATGACCCGTGGATCATTCCACGACCCGTGGAACCTCCTCGTGGTTTTCAAGCCATTTTTAAGCTTCTGGACTACTTCCACAAGTTTGTTTCATGACCCGTGGAAACTTCCATGACTCATGGAACCTCCTCGTGGTTTAAAGTGAAAAAACTGATTTCCACGCGTTGGTTTCACGACCCGTGGAACCTTCTCGTGGTTGCTGTCTGTCATTTTAACAGACAGACACCCTTTAGTAAAACACTGATTAATTTTTACTCCAGACTCAAATTAATGCGCGGTCAGTAGCGTTGAAAATAAGACTCAAAGACCTTTAATTTGGTGGGTACTAGGCCACCTAAATCTTCATATTCTAGGAGATATGATCATTTAAATTTGACCCTAGTTTAGTCTTACATGAAAACTTCTTTGGTTGGGGTGCTTTCAACTTAACTTGCTTCTAGGAGTTTCTTATGAACATGATCTGCACCAAAACACTTACCACACTAGGGAATTGATCATGACACCTATAGAAAGAGATTTAGTCTTAGCTTAAATTTTTTTTGGGTTGTTACACATGGGTTAAGGTTCACGACCCGTAGTTAATATCCATGAACCCTACATTAGAAAATTCAGCAACTTTACAAAAATGTCAAAAGGGGTATTTTAGTGTTTTTCTACTCTCCTAAAACCTAAACTATGTCATTTTAAGTTCCTAGGGGTGGTTTTATCAGACTAATCGATCCTTTCGATCCTCATTCCTATGATTTAACTCATTAAAAAGTGGATAAGTTCTCTCAGACCTCAAGCTTAAGGTTGTCCTCCCAAGCCTCAATCTCCAAGCTGCAGTCCAAGAATTCTTCTATCCCGTTAAGTGGGATTTTAATGGGGGCCTCTTTTCACCCTGACAACCAATGTTTTCAGAATTTCAGTTATAATTTCCATGATTCCATGATTTAGGGCTCAAACCCATTCTCAATATTTATGAGATTTTTAGTCTGTACGAGTTACTAGATTGCTATGGTTCTTGTTTTTAGTATCTATGCATGATTTCAGAAATCCAAAATTAGTTGTTATATTTGAAGAACCATTATGCATGATTTGAGAGATTTCATTCTATTTCAGAAAAAGTCTTCAGTAAAACCTCTCAATTCATAATTTATGATTCTAGGGTTCATACCTAGTTTATGAATCCCCCTCTTATTCGGTATTTACATGTTTTCCATAACTATGGTATTAATAAAGCATATGTTTTTCATGTTTTTCGTACCTTGCATGACATAGAATTTCATGATTTGATGCTTAGCTTGATTTTACAGTATATCCACATAAAATAGTTCTTCCTTCACAATTTAGCTCATAATATCATAATCTAGTATAAATAGAACATGATCAATTTTCAGTTCTATAGTCTTTCAGAAAGCATTTTAGATTAATTAGGTTTTGACTCCGTTTTCAGAATGCTAGTTTTACCTGAGCTATTAGTATAATCAGTTTGGGAGTAGCACTTAGAATCGAGTTGGACTAGGGTCCTAGTTTAACCTACTATCGTAGAACTACGTGCCACTATAGGTTCATTTCACCCCTAGTTTAGCATTAGTTTAGTGATCATATCAGTCATTACTTTATACCCTGGCAAGCTATATTGCGTCCTCTCGATGGGGAATATACATTGGACTCTACGTTAGTTCACTTGGTTTATGTTCGTTAGTAGGATCTCCCATAGACTCAGACTCATTATATTTGTACATGACCCTCAGTTCAAATTCACTTGCATTGTATCATTACTTTTTAGAGTTCCTTTGCATTTTAGTATATATGTATATAATATTTGGGGTCATTGTACTACAACTCAGTTCTTTGCACTCAGTTTGAATTCAGTACAGTATATCAGTATTTTTAGCATGCTCAGTTTATCTTATAGTTTACATATCTCACAAGCTCAGTATATTCAAAGTATTGACCTCATACTTTTTTTGTGTTGCATCCTTCATGATGTATATTTAGCAGCTCGCCCCCAGACTCGTGGTTAGTAGTTCGGCAACACATCCAGACATCTTGGTGAGTCCTCCTCATTTGAGGATTTGGAGTTTAGCTTTATTTTAGTATTTCAAAACTTTCTATTTTAGTTGTTTAGAGTTAGCTGGGGACTTGTCCCAATAATTGATAGGGTTACTTAGAGGATTTCAGACAGAGCTACACCATATAGCTTATTGTTCAGTTTAGAACATAATTCAGACTAAATATTTTATTCCAGTTATCCCACTTTTGTTCGATCATTCAGTTGCTCATCTATTCATGTTTAAGCTTTCGCATAGTTGTTTAATTATATATTTTGTGTCATGCTAGTACCATGGGTTAGCTTGGCACTACTTGTAGTCCTAAGTATGGTGTCACTTCCAAGGTGTATACTTGGGATGAGACACTAGGTTATAGGCATCTTGATGGATGGTTGATAAGTTGGTAATCTACCAACTTATTTAGCTCTTAAGCATGAATTATTGCCTCGGTCTTGTGCTATTTAGAAGGATATTATGCCTTTGTTATATTATATATAAGCATTCTTATAATTTGAAGATGGAAGCAGATTTGAACCCAAAAAATCAATGAAAGGAAAGCAAAACCCCATGCTACAAGTGAAGAAAGAAAGCCAAGTCAAGAGAAGAACAAAAATAGAGCTCCCTGACTGAAGGTCGCGTGGGACTTGCGTGCCACAAGTCCTCACCTGCAAAAAGTAGGTGACACATAGGAGAAGAGCAAGAGAGTGTCAAGGTTTCACAGCACCTGCATGTCGTGGATAAACACATGCGGCCGCAGGTGCAGTGTAAGTTGAGCGTAAGTCAGCCGAACGGAAATTTCATCTAGAATTTCCTAGCATATTTAGGGGGTTTCCAATGACATTTTGGGGATATGTTCATAGAATATTTTGCATGGAATTTTCCATAGTTGGATATTGTATTATAGTACACTTAGATAAGTACACTAGAGAGTTTCCTTCTTCTTGCTTATTGAAAACTCCATTGTTGATATTAAAACTTGGATTTGAATTGAATCTTTTATTAATGGAAGGAATTGAAATTAACCCAATTGGTATAATCTCTCTTCCTTAAATTATGAGTAGCTAAATTCATATCTAGGGGTGTATTCATGATGGGTATATAAATTGCTATTGGGTGTTGATTATTTGAGTTTAAAATTGATTATTAAGTATAGATCCATTGAATCCTTTGAGTTTTAATTAAATCATTGTCACGACCCGATTTCTCGGTCATGATGGCACCTACAACCCCCCAGTAGGCGAACCAATTCCCGTAGCCCAGGACAGTTAGTAATGGGCTACTATCTAACAAATAAGCGGAAGAATAGTTTAATAAGCAAAAGTAAGGGAACAAGATGAAGATAATAGATAACAAGAATATATATATATATATGCGGAAACTAAACCAAACCCCAAGACCTGGTATCATAGTATAGAGCCAGAACTACATATAAGGAGTACAACCGATCCAAAACAGCGTATATAGATGTCTCCAAATGGTAATAGAGTACATAAAGCAAAAGATAAACTAAAGCTAAGCTCCGGTCGCCAAGAGCTCACCCTCAGTCTAAAGTAGTCCCCAACAGATCTCCAAGCATAAATCATAGCGATCTAGCGGCGATGGCCCACGCTAGGATCTGCACCAAGAGGTGCAAGGGATAGGGTGAGCACCAAATGCGAAGCATAAGGTACCCAGTAGGTATCATAGGCCGACTGGGCACATATAAGATAAAAGCGTAGTAACAGACAGAATAGAAGCAAGTAGTCACAGAAACCAACAAAAGGTACACAGGAACTAGCCCAGAGGGAAGTCAACAGAACCACATGTGAGGCCAGCAATCAGAATATATATACCATAGGCACAGATGAAAGTAAGAAACAACGCACCTGGGGTCCTTGCAATAACAGTATATACATAATAAGTTTACGAATTAGACGGTATACTGGTAACCTCAAGTGTAAGAGAAAGAGGGAAAGAGTAATGATAGGCATACTCGGAGATAGGAATCAAACTCAACTAATCATATCAATCTCAAATATAGAAACTAATATCCTAGCAGTAACCAATTTTATGCTTAATCGTAACAGGGAAAAATTCTGTAAGTAAATAACAAGAGTCTACCTACAGTCCCCCGGCCGCCCATACAACCGAAGAACACAAACAAGTGAAAATAAACCCTCCGACATCCCATACTACCGGAGCGTACAATCAACAAACAACAAACAAGGGTGGAGCCTCAAACAATGAATGATATGATGCATGAAGATCTCAAGTGAAATGGTATCTCTGTATGTACCTCCTTCGGTGCCGATCCGTCCCAGCAGGTAGGTTCCATGGAAGGACATTGCCCGTATACCTCTACTCCGCCGTATACCCTTCCTCAGGCACACGCAGCCCGAAGCCCCAGGCCCGGATGGCAAGGTCCATGGAGGTCCCAGACCCCATACTAAAACTCAGTATCAATACATGTCATCCGAAAGTAAGTCTGGGTTCAAGATAGAGACCCAGTCTCGAATATGCATGCCCAGACCCTGTCCAGGACTAAGGCTAAAACCTATCCCAATTTAATAAGAAACTCAACTAGCACCCCGGCCCTGCCAAGTCTAGCATTAATAGTAAAACTGGTGATAGAAATCATAATTTGACCTTCTTGTACCCCAAGATTATTCACAAGGTAAATCAAACCATTTCCAATTCATTTCTATCAAAAACGGGCCCCTAGGGCCATGCAATGTTTAGAAAATAGTGCCAGTAGGCCCGAAGCCAAAACCGTAGTAAAACATGGATAAAATCTCTTTAAATGCATGGAAATGGTACGATAAAACACAATAGCTGCCCAGCAGCTCACAATCAACCTATCGACCCTGCACATGCCCATAGCTACTCAGCAAGCATAACCAGCCTAGAAGGATAATTCTATGCATGTGACTCGCGGACATTCCCAATATCCCACCTTCTATGTTCCAGAGTCAACAAGGCCTCACAGGACCACAAGGGTAAATAAAACATATCGGCAAGTACTACAAGCATCGGAGGAACAAAAGTAGACAGACATGAATAAAGCGGTCAAGGTCTGTGGTACCAACCTAATAATCCAACCCAAGGATGCCAGCTAGTACAATTTTATCCGATATATGCTAAGTCTAGGGAGTTTAAACCATAACCTACCTGTCGTCAGATGACAAGTTGCTGGGACAACGATTTCCGAGCTCAAACCGCTCCGAGAAGCTACTAATCCGCCTTCAAACTCCTACTAATCCACCATTATAAACGCTATGAATTTAGAGAGCTAAACAACGAACAAATCACGAAATAGATGGAACATCGATTAAATTTAGCTCGAGAAATTATCCTTTCGATCTCGATCATCAAATAAATTGTAAAAATATTTTCCCTCCACGATTTTCTTTCAACGTGACAATGAGTATACATATACTATTTTGGAATAACTAAGGACTTATGCATGTTACAATGAAAAATAGAATATATATATATATATATATATATATGATAATGGATATATTGGTATAAAAGTACTCACTACTTTGTCACTATATGCAGCCACCAACTACATGCATTATGTGTTGTCCATACTCTTTACTTCGACGTGGAAGTAGAGGTGGCACACCCAAATATAAGTTCATCCAATTATGTATATACTCAAGTATTGCATAGGTTCGTGGTAAATTAAATATGATTTATTAAATCTACCATAATTAATAGAAAATCATTTCAAATAAAACCTACTATATTATAATAGTAATTTTCAATATAACTAAATTTACTATCTCCGTTAAAATATTACAATGTATAAAAACCTTATAAAATAAATACATATACAATTATATCATAACAAAAGTATTTTTCATAGACCTTTAAAATATTTTAAAAAGGTAATAATAAAAAAAATATCTTTTTACCACATTCAACTTTAAAATAAAATAATATTTTCAAATACGCATGATTTTGATACTCAGCTTCTAAGACAGGAAATTGATCATAAAGACCAATCGAACAGCCAGGGTACTGAACCACTGGTCCCAGCAAGTCATAAATAACTCGAGGCCACTACAGGAGAGCTCTAACAGACAAGGAAAGCATATATGTGGAAATGACCGAAAGAGTCATTACATCATCCACTAATAAAAAGGACTTTCGTCCTCGAAAGTCAAGGACAAGGGAGTACCTGAAGGCTGAAATAGTTGTGGATACTGAGCCCGCATATCTCTCTCGGGCTCTCTGGTAGCCTCCTCGACTGGACGATGCCTCCACTGAACCTTAACAACCGAGATCTCTCGAGACCTCAATCTCCTGACATCTCTAGCCAAAATAGCTAGCGGCTCCTCAACAAAGGCTAAACTCTCATCCAGTTGAACCTTCTCCCACTGAAACAGATGAGACTCATCTGGAACATATAGCCGCAACATTAATACTTGGAAAATCGGGTGCATAGCTGAAAACATCGGAGGGAAAGCTAACTGATAATCAACACTACCAACCCTAAGGAGAATCTCGAACGGCCCAATGTACCTGGGGCTAAGCTTGCCCCGCCTACCAAATCTCATCACACCCTTCATGGGCGATACATGGACAAATACCGAATCACCAACACTGAACTCTAAGGCATGAAGTCTACGATCAACGTAGCTCTTCTGCCTACTCTGGGCTGCCCGAAGTCTATCCTGAATCACTCAGACTCGGTCTGAGCAATCTCGAAGCAAATCTGTACTCTGTGGTCTAGACTTGAAACCATCAAACCAACCAATCGGCGATCTGCAATGCCTACCATACAAGGCCTCAAAACGTGTCATGGCAATGCTCGAATGGAAACTATTATTATAAGCAAACTCAGCCAAAGGCACAAACTGAACCCACGAACCTCCAAAAAGAACACAGGCCCAAAGCATGTCCTCCAGGACCTGATGGTCCTCTCGGACTGACCATCTGTCAGAGGGTGGAAAGCAGTACTAAGCTAAAACTCTGTACCCAAATCTCACTGAATAGCTCTCCAAAACTGAGATGTGAACTGAGTGACGCGGTCTGAAATGATAGAAGCTGGGACCCCGTGCAACCGAACAATCTCACGAAGATAGATCTGACCTAACCTCTTTGCACCATAAGAAGTTTAAACCAGCAAGAAATATGCTGACTTAGTCAGCCTATCAACAATCACCCATATGGAATCAAACCCATGAGAAGTACGAGGTAAACCAACAACGAAGTCCATAGTAATCCCTTCCCACTTCCACTTAGGAATGGGAAGTCGCTGCATCAAACCACCAGGTCTCATGTGCTCGAACTTAACCTGCTAATAGTTCAAGCACCGAGTTACGAACTCTGCTATATCTTGCTTCATACCACTCCACTAGTAAAGCTGTCTCAAGTCTCTATACATCTTTGTTGTGCCAGGGTGAATGGAGTATCTAGTACAATGTGCATCATGAAGTATCAACTGAATCAAATCACTAATCCTCGGAACACAAAGGCGGCTATCAAACCTCAGAACCCTATTGAATCTAGAGTATCCCAACTGGTCTCACCCCGAACAACATGATCACGAAGGTCACACAACTGTTGATCCTCAAACTGATGGCTCTGAATCTGATCAATCAAAGTAGAACGAACCTCAACACTGGCGAGAACTCTGCTAGGATCCGACAAGTCAAACCTAACCAAACAGTTAGCCAAGGATAGGATGTCTAAGGCCAACGGTCGCTCTGAAACTGAAAGAGAAGCTAGGCTACCCATACTCACTGCCTTCTGGATCAAGGCATCTGCTACCACATTTGCCTTTCCCGGATTATACAAAATAGTGAAGTCATAGTCCTTCAGTACTGGATGTCTAATGCCTTGAGTTTAGCTCTCGCTGACTTGTGATATACTGAAGACTACTGTGATTAGTGAAGATCTCACAGTGAACTCCATATAGGTAATGCCTCCAGATCTTGAGTGCAAAAAGTAACACCACTAACTCTAAGTCATGAGTGGGGTAGTTACACTCGTGAACCTTCAACTGCCTCAATGCATAGGCTATTACTCGACCCTACTGCATCAACACACAGCCAAGACCAACCCCAGAAGAATCACAATACACGGAGAAGCCCTGACCCTCAATCGGCAAAGTCAAAACTGGAGCTGAAGTCAATAAGGCCTTAAGCATCTGAAATCTATCCTCGCACAGATCCGACCACTGAAATGGGACATCCTTCCTAGTCAGCATTGCCAAGGGTGCTTCTATGGAAGAAAATCCCTGAATGAAGCGTCTGTAGTAACCCGCTAACCCAATAAAACTGTGAACCTCAGTAAAAGTAGTAGGTCTAGGCAACTCACAAACCGCTGAAATCTTTCTTGGATCAACCCTAATCCCATCTTTAGACACCACGTGCCCTAGAAATGCAATTGATTCAAGCCAAAACTCGCACTTTGAGAACTTGGCATAAAGACAATGATCTCTCAAAGTATGGAGTATAGCCCTCAAGTGCTGCTCATGCTCATCTCCACTATGCAAGTATACCAAGATGTCGTCTATAAAAACTATGACAAATGAGTCCAAATATGGGCCAAGAACCCTGTGCATCAAGTTTATAAAGGCTGCGGGGGCATTAGTCAACCCAAAAGACATCACCAGGAACTCATAATGGCCATAATGTGTCCTGAATGCTATCTTAGTGATGTCCTCCACCCTAATCCTCAACTGATGGTAGCCGGACCTCAAATCAATCTTTTGAAAACATGACTGAACCCTGAAGCTGATCAGACAAGTCATTAATCCTCAGCATCGGATACCTATTCTTCACTGTCACCCTATTCAATTGCTGATAATCAATACACATCCGCATCGACCCATATTTCATCTTCACAAACAGAACAGGAGGACCCCAAGGCGACACACTCGGTCTAATAAACCCCTTATCTAACAGATCCTGGAGCTTCTCTTTAAGCTCCCTCAACTCAGCCAGATACATACGGTAAGTAGAAATAGAAATGGGCCTGTTGCCCGGCTCTAACTCAATAGAAAAATCAATATCTCTCAAAGGTGAAAGTCCTGACAGGTCGGTAGGTGTAATGAACATTCCGGTCATTTACACATTTTCACCTTTCTTGTATCACTAGAGCTTACTTGTAGCGGCCCAAGTCATTTATGGCTTGTCGGGACCGGTAGTTCGGTGCCCGGGCCGTTTGTTTGGTCTTTATGGCCGTTCCTTATTTTAGACCTTCAACTTTGGAAATCGTTGACTTCCGTTAACATTCTTGGTAATATCAAAGAATTAAACCAAGGTTCTTGGTCAAAGGAATCCCTTAATCGATAGTTTGAGTTAAGGAAATGCCTCGTGTAACACCTCGCCCGTTTGGAAGATTTAAAGTAACCCGTGCCTTTGGGGTAAGACTACTAGTGTCTAATATACTAAGAAGGATGTGTTATTAGGTATTATAATCGCAAAATGGTCGTATGATAAGTTTTGAAGTCAAGCAAGTTGCGAAACAAAAGTCGGAAAAAGTTATTGTAAATTCCTTTAAGGAATTCTCTTCAAATTTGGGTTAAATGTCTTGGGGTGTTTCTCCCTATATATAAAGAGTTAGTGGGGCCCAAATATACCAAATCAAAGGTCTACGAGTCTAGTTTCCAACGCACTAAACCTTTTGTCCATACGACTTCAGAATAGAGAGATATCCATGTTTTCGTAAGACTGCACAAGCATACACGTCAAAGCGGGGCCCACATCCTAAGTCGGTTTGCCTTTATAAATCAGCTTCTCCTTCGTTTTAAACCCATAAAAATAGACCAAAACCATAGAAAAAGAGATACAAACCTTAGAAATAATCCATGGACCTTGATCCTTTCAATTCGGAAGTTTAACGGAAGTTGCTCTACGTCGCGAGCTCATCATCGTGGTACAGTTTTCTCATCGTTTTGGCTCCGTTTGTTGCTACTGCAAGGAGGCAGTTCGTGGAACTGATATTTTTATGCTATTATCATTTGATTATCGGAAGGTAAGGGTTCTAAATCCTTGACTCTTTCTTAATTTGAGCTTTAGAATCAATTCCGAGGAGAACTTATCGTTATCGACATGTTTATCGTGTTTTCTTGCCGTATATTGTTACAGCTCGTGGTGGGTCCTTATAACAGCATTTTTATCTTGGTATTTCAAAGCTTTTTTTCGAGGTAACCTTCCTCCTATTACCCTCCTTCATTATTATATGTTGTAGTATTGTTTTATGGATTTCTGAGCCAAGTGGCATTTTGGATCTGTGGCTCTGGGCAGCCCTTTTGTCATATTAAATTGGGTTGTTATTGTTGTATGTTGATGGTGTTAAGGTGTTGGAGGTACTGGGAGTTGGTGTGATTCTTATTGGAGTCACGAACGATGGTTATTGGATTGAATGACGTGAAGTATGTTTTGAAATAGTGCCTCGGGAGCTCGTCGCTCCTTGGAAATATGGTTAACGTATTTTTGTTGGATTTAGCTGCCATTTGTTATTGTTATTGGCCTCATTTTTATGCTTTGGAGTTGGCTGGTCGCGAGTGTGACATTAACACCTTATCCATTGGCTATGGCTCGTTCTAGCAGCCTTGTCGATTCTAGCAATTGTTCCATTACCTTGGTTGGTCAGGCTTCATAGAGACGCCTTTGGGGCTTCAGATGAAAGTATTTGTTTTGTGTGATTCAGAGCTTCTTAGAGCTGTTCGAGTCTGGACGATGCCGTTCCCGCAGCTAGTCATCGGATGACAGGTAGGTTATGGTTTTTCCCTATCTAGACTCTGCGTATATAGGCTATAACTGCATTAATTAGCATCCTTGGATGGATTGTTATAGGTTGGTACCCCAGACCTTGTCCGCCTTTCGTCCATCTATTTCATACGTTATTTGTAGTATTCGCGTAGTAATGTATATTACCTTTGTGATCCTGTGTGGCCATGTATTGACTCTGGAACATAGATGGTGGGCTATTTGGGAATGTCTGCGAATCCCGAACATAGAGATTATCCTTTTTGGCTGGTTATGTCTGCTTAGTAGCTATTGGGCCTGTGCAGGGCTGATAGGAATTGTGGTGAGCCGTTGGGCTACTTTTATATTTGTGTGCGAGCATATCATCCATGAAAAAGGTTTTTCCCTGCATGTTTTACTACAGTTTTGGCTGTGAACCACTACTGACAGTTTTCCTAAATTTGCATGGCCCTGGGGGCCCATTTTGGTACTTTTGTTGATAGAAAAGGGGATTTTTGGATGTTTTTGCACTGATTTTGTTACTGGTACTAGTCTCTGCGGGGCAGAGCACCAGACTTGATTTTATTACTGATACTAGTCTCTGCGGGGCAGAGCACCAGACTTGATTTTATTACTGATACTAGTCTCTGCGGGGTGGAGCACTAGACTTGATTTACTACAGTTTTAGACCCGGTTACGCCCGGGCACCCTTGGAGGGGTTTTTGAGGCATTTTCTACTACTTTAGTCCTGGACGGGGTCTGGGCATGCATACTTGAGACTGGGTCTCTATCTTGATCCCGGACTTGCTTCCGGATGACATGTCTTGATACTGAGTTTTAGTATGGGGTCGGGGACCTCCATGGACCTTTACACTCCGGGCCTGGGGCTTCGGGATGCGTGCGCCAGAGGGAAGGGTATATGGTGGAGTAGAGGTATACATGCTGAGTCCTTCCATGGAACTTGCCTGCTGGGCCCGATTGGCACCGGAGGAGGTACATATAGAGGTTCTATTTCATATCATATCATATCATGCATTGGATTCCACCCTTGTTTGCTGTGTTTTCAGTGTACGCTCCGGTAGTATGGGATGCCGGAGGGTTTGCTTTCACTTGATTGTGTTCCTCAGTTCTTTTTCATATCATATCATTTCATCTTCTTGGCTCCTCATCGTGCGTTCCTGGCTCTATTGACTTTTAAACTTCAGTTGTTCACTCATTCTCGAATTCCTTAGACGAATGCGATAGCGGTTGGTGCCGAGGCTTCTGTGCCTGTTGCTTCAATTCTTCCACTAGCGCCAGGACTCCAGAGTGAGGGTTTACTGCACTAGATAGGGGGTGTGGGGTCATCCAAACCTTCGATTAGATTTATAGTTACCCCAGTTCTTCAGGACACTGTGGCTAGGACTCTGAGTCCTCCGGTGAGTGTTTCAGTACCTGGTTCTATGAGTGGTGCTTCAGTTATAGTTGAGCTTCTAGTTCTTCAGCAGGGTTGTCTGTCGGTATTGGAGTACGAGGCGAGATTTTCCCGTTGGATTTCATTTGGTATAGGCTATTTTTGGTGTGGTGAGCATGGGCACTTTGCTAGGAATTGCCCCAGAATTGTGTATCCCAGACAACCTGGTTGTTATCATTGTGGAGAGATTGGTTACCTTTATAGATATTGTCCCCGGCGAGGGCCGGTTAGGCCTTTAGTTTTGACTACTCAGTCCAGAGTTATATCCCATCAGCTTGATACTCCTCTTGGTGGGCCAGAGGTAGAGGTTCTTGATATCGTTGCTCCAGGTTAGGCTTTTGCTACCTTCGACTTATGATAGTCCTGCTCGCGTTGCGATTCTTTCCCTTCTATCATTTATTTTCTTATATACCTACCTTCTATTTGTTTAAGTTGTTTGGCTACTCGAATTGTAGTATCGATATGTTGTTTTATTGGTAGTTCATTCTTTAGTAGTGGATGGGGGTAAGTTAGCCTTGAGAGGTGTTTTCCTTGAGTTGTAGCTCGTGGGTAGTTCTTGTTATTCTGTTTCTAGTCGGGTTACCCCTGTTTCATTGTGATTCTGGACTTTTGGTTGGGTTTCCCTTGTTGAGCTGTCTTAGATGATTGTTGCCTAGGCCGTTATCTAGCGTGGCTAGAGATCCGTGTGATGGTTTGGTGTATTACTGGTAGTTGGGCCAGAGTTAAGATTTTGCCTCAGTTGGAAGATATTTGTTATGCTAGTGTGCATAGATTGGTTTGGTCTCCCGAGTGTCTAGAGTCGACCCTCTTTGTTGATTAGTTTAGGAGGTTGGTAGGTATGTGGGTTGTTCCCATATTCTCCTCCACTTCCTGGTCCGTTGGGTGTTTTGTTGTATCCCTAGCTCTAATTGGAATGAATCTTGATCGTAGTTCTTTCGATGAGCTCTGGATGTTGGCATCGTGATTGGGTCTTGACTTTAAGCACTTCCGACTAAGTGTTGATCGTAACCTCGTGGTTGGGTTATATTTGTAAGCATTTCGGGTGAGTTGGGCATCCGACCCATTCTTCTCTTGCCTTATTGAATTTGATGTGTAGCTATGAGTAGTAAGGTAATGGCTTCAAGTTCTTATTCGAGAAAGGATTTGTAATGTTTAATATGTGTTAAGGAAGGATTTTTGTTTAGTTGAAAAAGAAAGGAGATGACGCTTTGTTTATGTTTATGTGTCCTCGTAGCTGCCTGAGGTGGCGATGAAGGTTTGATTTGGAATTGTGTGTCGGTGATTCGATTAAGCCATCTACACATTGATGTGGGTTTTCCATCGATTGGTTTTGTTTCAGTAGCAACTGCGGTGTTGGCAATTTGTATATTCAGGCCTAGTTGGCTTGGGTTCTTACAGGTTCATTGGCAGTATACTGGTTCGATCAAGGCTTTAGTTGGCAGTTTTAAAAGTTGGGGTTCAAAATCATGGCTTGGCAGGTTACATCGAATGGTTCATGGTAGTTTCTATTTGGTTGCAACATCCTACTGCCGGGAGGCAGTGGGTGCGGGCAACTTATCTTCTTTACTTCAGTTGTGGATGCGGCTATTGGCCTTGGACACCTAGTCCTTGGCTAACCTCTGCAAGAGGCGAGATATTCTAGATTTCAGCAGTGTTCTAGTTAGTACGAGGTTCTTCTACCATGGTTGGACAGACTCAGCGGCGTAAGTTTGAGCTTCAGCCATGGTGTATGCTTTATGTGGTCAGCTTGTGCGGGTTGAGACTAGCGAGGCTATTTTGAGCTCTGATGATACGTAGAGACTAGTAATCGCCATTCATTTGCCAAGTATTTGAAAGCTTATTTAATTGATTCCTCCAGAGTTGCTGTTTATGTGGGGTTCCACTATTGGTTAGACTCGGCCAGTATGGACTAGAAGTTTGTTATGATATATGCTTCGAAGTGGTTGGTGTTTTAAGAACCAGTAGAGCGGCTGATTCGAGCCAAAGGAATGAGTTGAAAGTATATGCAAAAATTTCTATGGCTAGATGGTAACTTTGAACCCCAGACACCTTTTTCCTTTGTTTCGGGGTGTTTGGACTTGATATTTATGGCATGGTGGACTTCTTCCTGAGGTGAGATTCGTAAGGCAATTTCATATTCAAATGGTGTTCGAGTTTTCAGAGTAGCAGTAGTGTTTTCTAGAGTTAGGAGCTTGGCTCATAGTTACAGACTTCGTGGTAGGCTTACCACACTTCTTGCAGGATCGTGGTTTTGGTTTGGGTCTTTTGGGCAGATTGCCCTGGTTCATTCACTTTCAGCTAATTCAGACCTGGCACGGTTCAGTTAGCAAATTTGATGTTAGAAAAAATATTTGTTCGTTGGTTGGTGGTCAGTCAAGGCAGGTAACTTAAGTTTCAATAATATGCTACGGGTTGTTATCTTGGATGGCAAAGGCTAGTAGCCTATATATTGGCTTAAAACGCATTTGAATAAAATGGGTGACTTCATTCGTGGTAAAGTATAAGTAGGAACTATGGATCTTCGGTGTGTTAGTTGATGCTTCGAGGGTGGTTTGAGTGTTCAGCTTGTATGCAGCTTCCTTTTTGTGGTGCTAAAGGATTCAGTTCAGAAAAAAAGGGCTTTTGCGGAACAGCGGGTTCATGAGTTAGAGTTTTGGGTTGATGGATTTTCTGGTAAACTTGGTATGGTTTTGAGGATTCGAGTTTTGAGTGTTGATAGCCTTGGTGCACTGGTTTCGGTGTTGTGTAGGTGCTTTTTGGGTAAGATTCTCGAGGTTCAGTTTGGGTTGGCAGATCTTTGGAGGTTGAAATCTAGCTTGGCTAGTAAGAAATTAAGGCTTGGTTGCTTTCTTTGGTTCTGTTCTATTGGGTGCCATCCGAATGCGGAGGTTACCCGGGTTGTTCGAGAGAGTAGTAAGGGCATGGTATCTGTTGTTCTTAAATCTCTGGTATTTTCTTCTTTCTTGACTTTCGGGGACTAAAGTCTTTTTAGTAGTGGATGATGTAATGACCCTTCCGGTCATTTACACATTTTCGCCTTTCTTGTACCATTAGAGCTTACTTGTAGCGGCCCAAGTCATTTATGGCTAGTCGGGACCGGTAGTTCGGTGCCCGGGCCGTTTGTTTGGTCTTTATGGCCGTTCCTCATTTTAGAGCTTCAACTTTTGAAATCGTTGACTTCTGTCAACATTCTTGGTAATATCAAAGAATTAAACCAAGGTTCTTGGTCAAAGGAATCCCTTACTCGAAAGTTCGAGTTAAAGAAATGCCTCGTGTAACACCTCGCCCGTTTGGAAGATTTAAAGTAACCCATGCCTTTGGGGTAAGACTAATAGTGTCTAATATACTAATAAGGATGTGTTATGAGGTATTATAATCGCAAAATGGTCGTATGATAAGTTTTGAAGTCAAGCAAGTTGCGAAACAAAAGTCGGAAAAAGTTATTGTAAATTCCTTTAAGGAATTCTCTTCAAATTTGGGTTAAATGTCTTGGGGTGTTTCTCCCTATATATAAGAGTTAGTGGGCCCCCAATATACTAAATCAAAGGTCTACGAGTCTAGTTTCCAACGCACTAAACTGTTCGTCCATACGACTTCAGAATAGAGAGATATTCATGTTTTCGTAAGACTGCACCAGCAGACACGTCAAAGTGGGTCCCACATCCTAAGTCGGTTTGCCTTTATAAATCAGCTTCTCCTTCGTTTTAAACCCATAAAAATAGACCAAAACCATAGAAAAACAGATACAAACCTTAGAAATAATCCATGGACCTTGATCCTTTCAATTCGGAAGTTTAACGGAAGTTGCTCTACGTCGCGAGCTCATCATCGTGGTACAGTTTTCTCGTCGTTTTGGCTCCGTTTGTTGCTACTGCAAGGAGGAAGTTCGTGGAACTGATATTTTATGCTATTATCATTTGATTATCGGAATATAAGGGTTCTAAATCCTTGACACATTCTTAATTTGAGCTTTAGAATCAATTCCGAGGAGAACTTATCGTTATCGGCATGTTTGTCGTGTTTTCTTGCCGTATATTGTTACATCTCGTGGTGGGTCCTTATAACAACATGTTTAGCTTGGTATTTCAAAGCTTTTTGTCTAGGTAACCTTCCTCCTATGACCCTCCTTCGTTATTATATGTTCTAGTATTGTTTTATGGATTTCTGAGCCACGAAGTGGTATTTTGGATCTGTGGATCTGGGCATCTCCTTTGTCATATTAAATTGGGTTGTTATTGTTGTATGTTGATGGTGTTAAGGTGTTTGAGGTACTGGGAATTGGTGTCATTCTTATTGGAGTCACGAACGATGGTTATTGGATTGAATGACGTGAAGTATGTCTTGAAATAGTGCCTCGGGAGCTCGTCGCTCCTTGGAGATATGGTTAACGTATTTTTGTTGGATTTAGCTGCCATTTGTTATTGTTATTGGCCTCATTTTTATGCTTTGGAGTTGGCTGGTTGCGAGTGTGATATTAACACCTTATCAATTGGCTATGGCTCGTTCTTGCAGCCTTGTCGATTCTAGCAATTGTTCCATTACCTTGGTTGGTCAGGCTTCATAGAGACGCCTTTGGGGCTTCAGTTGAAAGTATTTGTTTTGTGTGATTCAGAGATTCCTGGAGCTGTTCGAGTCTGGACGATGCCATTCCCGCAGCTAGTCATCGGATGACAGGTAGATTATGGTTTCTCCCTATCTAGACTTTGCGTATATAGCCTATAACTGCACTAATTAGCATCCTTGGATGGGTTGTTATAGGTTGGTACCCCAGACCTTGTCCGCCTTTCGTCCGTCTATTTCATACGTTATTTGTAGTATTCGCGTAGTAATGTATATTACCTTTGTGGTCCTGTGTGGCCTTGTATTGACTCTAGAACATAGATGGTGGGCTATTTGGGAATGTCCACGAGTCCCGTACATAGAGATTATCCTTTTAGGCTGGTTATGTCTGTTGAGTAGCTATTGGGACTGTGCAGGGCTGATAGGAATTTTTGTGAGCCATTGGGCTACTTTTATATTTGTGTGCGAGCATATCATCCATGAAAAAGGTTTTCCCCTGCATGTTTTACTACAGTTTTTGATGTGAGCCACTACTGACAGTTTTCCTAAATTTGCATGGCCCTGGGGACCCGTTTTTGGTACTGTTGTTGATAGAAAAGGGGATTTTTGGATGTTTTCGCACTGATTTTATTACTGGTACTAATCTCTGCGGGGCAGAGCACCAGACTTGATTTTATTACTGATACTAGTCTCTGCGGGGCAGAGCACCAGACTTGATTTTATTACTGATACTAGTCTCTACAATGCGGAGCACTAGACTTGATTTACTACAGTTTTAGACCCGGTTACGCCCGGGCACCCTTGGAGGGGTTTTTGAGGCATTTTCTACTACTTTAGTCCTGGACGGGGCCTGGGCATTCATACTTGAGACTGGGTCTCTATCTTGATCCCGGACTTGCTTCCGGATGACATGTCTTGATACTGAGTTTTAGTATGGGGTCGGGGACCTCCATGGACCTTGCCGCTCTGGGCCTGGGGCTTCTGGCTGCGTACACCGGAGGGAAGGGTATATGGTGGAGTAGAGGTATACAGGCTGAGTCCTTCCATGGAACCTGCCTGCTGGGCCCGATTGGCACCGGAGGAGGTACATATAGAGGTTCTATTTCATATCATATCATATCATGCATTGGATTCCACCCTTGTTTGTTGTGTGTTCAGTGTAAGCTCCGGTAGTATGGGATGCCGGAGGGTTTGCTTTCACTTGATTGTGTTCCTCGGTTGTATGGGAGGCCGTTGGGACTGTAGGTAGACTATATTTAATCCTGGCTTTATTTAAAGCTTGTCTTGGCACTCGGTTAATGAAGGATTAATGATGTTCAGTTGTGGGATATCTGATTATTGTGAGGGATAGGGAGTCCTATCTTATTGAGGCACTTTTGTGTGGCCTTCTGAGCAGAGTGTGAGACTCTAGTTCTATTCTTGGGGAAGCTGAGTGGTATCTCTCGGTTATTGTGGTTTAGTTATTTCATCCTAAGGTGGTACTTGTGAGGTGATTCCCTGGTTATGCTATCATGTGATTGGATCGGTGTTATGATTTCCTTATACTTGTTGATTCCATTTTGCGTATGTTAGACTGCTCTTCGTCTTTTCCTTTTACTTGAGGTTACCGGTATACCGCCATTTTCTCAACTCTCTCTCTACTTACTTATATCGTTGTACAAGGACTCCAGGTGTGTTCTTCTTTCCTTCACCAGTGATTCTGTGTGATTGTATCTCTGTGCTAGCATGTGTTACTTGAAGCTCTTGGTTATGGATGATCTGTGCTAGCTCCTTGTGCCTTGCTTATTGACTCAGTGACTGCTTTCTTCCTATCTGTTACTTACTGCTTTTATATCTTATATACGCTCAGTCAGCCTATGATACCTACTGAGTACCCGTGGTTTTGGTGCTCATACTACACTTCTGCACTTTTTTGTGCAGATATTAGATGAGCTTTCGCCGTTGATCACGTTGGAGACTCGTGCAACTTTTGGATCTTTGAGACTAGGGTGAACGCCTGACGGTCGGGGCTTGTCTATATCTCATCTGTTGTACTGTTGCTCCTTGTACTTTCGGAGGCAATTTATATTGTATTTTGTTACTTCTAGCACTTGTATTCTATTAGAAGCTTCTGTACTGTCGATACCAAGTCTTGGGGTTGGTGTAGTTTCCTTTATGTATTTATATTCGAGTTTTGCTTTCGCTTATTTCTTCTTGCTGGTGCGTTTTGGTTAGGCAGTAGCCCATTACTAACCATTCTAGGCTACGGGAATTGGTTCGCCTACTGGGGATTGTAGGTGCCATCATGACTTGAGAAATCGGGTCGTGACAGTAGGAAACACATTAAGGAAGTCTCTAACCACAAGAACAGACTCAGGAGACGTAGGGTCAGCACTAGCATCTCGGACATATGCTAGATAAGTTAAACACCCACGGGAAATCAACTTCCTAGATCAAAGACAAGAGATAATCCCAGACGGTGCATGGCTAAAAGAACCCTGCCACATAACCGGGGATACACCGGGAACGGCTATGGTAATGGTCTTGGCATAACAATCCAAAACCGCACGGTGAGGGGATAACCAGTCCATGCCCAGTATCACATCAAAATCTAGCATATCAAGGATCATAAAATCACCCCAAGTCTCTGAATCACAAATATATATCATACATGATCTCACAATCCGATCCACTACTAAAGAATTTCCTACTAGGGTAGAAACAGAAATAGGAACAGATAATGGCTCACTATCCAATGCCAAACAAGGCACAAAGTAGGCAGATACATATGAACAAGTGGATCCAGGATCAAATAAAGTCATAGCAGACTGATGGCACACATAAATTGTACCTTTGATCACAGCATCTAAGGCCTATGCCTCCGATCTCCTAGGGACCGCGTAAAAATGACGATGACCTCCACCTGCCCGACCACCATCCCTACCACCTGCTCTGCCACGTGAAGCACACCCTCTACCCTGACCACCACCCCCTCTAACCAGAGGCTGAATTGCTCGCAATGGCTCGGCTGGCTAAACTGTACCCTGCTGGGGGAAATCTCTTGCGTAGTGACCGCTAACACCACAATAATAGCAGGGCCCTGATGGCCCACCCTGTCGAGACGAACTAGATAAACATGTGTGGCTACCCTGGCCTGATGCCCCTGAAGTAGTACCTCTCGAAGACTGCCCCTGCTCAAACTGAGAACTACCTTATGTCTAAGGCGAAGCCTGAAATGGTCGACTACTAGCAACTAATATCTCAGCTAGCTCTCTCAGATCCATCTGCAACCCATAAACAAATCTGCGAACCCTGTCTGGCTCAGTAGGAATGATCATAGCCCCTAATGAAGCAAGCTGATGGAAATGGGTCTCATACTCAGATACAGACATGTTCCCCTACATAAGCCTAGTAAACCCGCTCCCGGCGACGCTCACGATCACTCTGAGGCAAAAACTTAGCCATAAAGGCCTCATAAAACTCGGACCAAGTCAATGGAGGTGACGATGGTGGTCTGTAAACAACCTGGGCCCTCCACTATAACTTCACTGCGCCCTCCAGCTGATAGGTAGTATACCCAACCCCATGAGTCTCTAACAAACCCAAATGATGCAATATCTCCTCACAGGTAGTAATAAAGTCATGTGGGTCCTGTCCAGAAGTACCAGCAAACCTCGGAGGTGCTAATCTCAAAAACCTACCCAACGCCTTCTGCTCTGACTCAATCATAGCTGGGTGAGGAGCAAGAGGCTGTGCAACTTATGGGACCAGAATGACCTCCGCACGGGGAGCCGTAGTAGCAGGCTACATTCCTAAACTCTATGCACCCAGGGCTTCCTCCTGAGGGATGTCTGTGCTACCTCAGAAGGCCGCTCTCCAATCACACCCAAGAGTTGTAATAGTAAACCGCGAATATCTGAAGACTGAGCTGGGGCTGAAGCTGGCACAGAAGTGGGTACTGGAGCTAGTGTACCTGGGCTGCCCCCCGATCCACATGCTGCTCGGGCTCTACCTCAACTCAAGCAGCTTTAGCAGGTGTCGCTGCTCGGGGGCATCCTCGACTCCTAGCTGGAGTCGGCGGCCCATCTCCGCCTGATACCGATGCTCTCATACGAATCATTTGCGGAAGAATGAAGTAGAACAAATGAAATTTCAAAAACTTCAAGGGTCCTACGCACGATACAGAAGCAATGAAAGAGTTATATTTCCTAAAATGCCACGGTAGCCTTCCGAAGATTGAGTATGGAAGTCTCCGCCCCGATCCACAAGACTCTACTAGACATTCGCTCCTATACCGATGACACCGATGAACCTAGAGGTCTGATACCAAGCTGTCACGACCCGATTTCTCGATCATGATGGAACCTACAACCCCCTAGTAGGAGAACCAATTCCCATAGCCCAGGAAAGTTAGTAATGGGCTACTATCTAACAAATAAGCGGAAGAATAGTTTAATAAGCAAAAGTAAGCGAACAAGATTAAGAGAATAGATAACAGGAATATATATATATACATATGAGGAAACTAAACCAAACCCCAAGACCTGGTATCATAGTGTAGAGCCAGAACTACATATTAGGAGTACAAACGATCTAAAATAGCGTATACATATGTCTCCGAATGGTAATAGAGTACATAAAGCAAAAGATAAACTAAAGCTAAGCTCCGGTCGCCAAGAGCTCACCCTCAGTCTGAAGTAGTCCCCAACAGATCTCTAAGCATAAATCATAGCGATCTAGCGGCGATGGCCCATGCTAGGATCTGCACAAAAAGATGCAGGGGATAGGGTGAGCACCAAATGCGAAGCATAAGTTACCCAGTAGGTATCACAGGCTGACTGGGCACATATAAGATAAACGCATAGTAACAGACAGAATAGAAGCAAGTAGTCACAGAAATCAACAAAAGGTACACAGGAACTAGCCCATAAAGAAGTCAACAGAACCACATGTGAGGCCAGCAAGCAAAATATATACACCATAGGCACAGGTGAAAGTAAGAAACAACGCACCTGGGGTCCTTGCAATAACAGTATATACATAATAAGTTTACGAATTGGATGGTAGACCGGTAACCTCAAGTGTAAGAGGAAGAGGGAAAGAGTAATGATAGGCATGCTCAGAGACAGGAATCAAACTCAACTAATAATATCAATCTCAAATCCAGAAACTAACAGCCTAGCATTAACCAATTTAATGCTTAATCGTAACAGGGAACAATTCTGTAAGTAAATAACAAGAGTCTACCTACAGTCCCCTGGCCGCCCATACAACTGAGAAACACAAAAAAGTGAAAATAAACCCTCCGGCATCCCATACTACCAGAGCGTACAATCAACAAACAACAAACAAGGGTGGAGCCTCAAACAATGAATGATATGATGCATGAAGATCTCAAGTGAAATGGTATCTCTGTATGTAACTCCTCCAATGTCGATCCGGCCCAGCAGGTAGGTTTCATGGAAGTACACCGCCCCGTATACCTCTACTCAGCCGTATACCCTTCCTACGGCACACGCAGCCCAAAGCCCCAGTCCCGGATGGCAAGGTCCATGGAGGTCCCAGACCCTATACTAAAACTCAGTATCAAGACATGTCATCCGAAAGGAAGTCCGGGTTCAGGATAGAGACCCAGTCTCGAATATGCATGCCCAGACCCTGTTCAGGACTAAAGTAGTGGGAAAATATCTCAAAAACCCCTCCAAGGGTGCCCGGGAATAACCAGGTCTAAACAATAGAAAGTCATCTCAGGTGCTCGATCTGATCGAGGCTAAAAACCATCCCAATTTAATAAGAAACTCAACTAGCACCCCGTCCCTGCCGAGTCTAGCATTAATAGTAAAACTGGTGATAGAAATCATAATTTGACCTTCTTTTACCCCAAGATTATTCACAAGGTAAATCAAACCATTTCCAATTCATTTCTATCAAAAATGGGCCCCAGGGCCATGCTAGGTTTAGAAAATAGTGTCAGTAGGCCCGAAGCCGAAACCGTAGTAAAACATGGATAAAACCTCTTTATATGCATGGAAATTGTATGATGAAACACAATAGCTTCCCAGCAGCTCACAATCAACCTATCGACCCTGCATAGGCCCATAGCTACTCAGCAAGCATAACCAGCCTAGAAGGATAATTCTATGCCCGGGACTCGCAAACATTCCCAATATCCCACCGTCTATGTTCCAGAGTCAACAAGGCCTCACAAGACCACAAGGGTAAATAAAACATATCGGAAAGTACTACAAGCATCGGAGGAACAAAAGTAGGCGGACATGAATAAAGCAGTCAAGGTCTGTGGTACCAACCTAATAATCCAACCCAAGGATGCCATCTAGTACAATTTTATCCGATATATGCTAAGTCTAGGGAGTTTAAACCACAACCTTTCTGTCGTACGATGACAAGCTACTGGGACAACGATTTCCGAGCTCAAACCGCCCCGAGAAGCTACTCATCCTCCTTCAAACTCCTACTAATCCACCATTATAAATGATATGAATTCAGAGAGCTAAAAAACGAACAAATCACGAAATAGATGGAACATCGATGAAATTTAGCTCGAGAAATTATCCTTTCGATCTCGATCATCAAATAAATTGTAAAAATATTTTCCCTCCACGATTTTCTTTCAACGTGACAATGAGTATACATATACTATTTTGGAATAACTAAGGACTTATGCATGTTACAATGAAAAATGGAATATATATATATATATATATATATGATAATGGATATATTGGTATAAAAGCACTCACTCCTTTGTCACTATATGCAGCCACCAACTACATGCATTATGTGTTGTCCATACTCTCTACTTCCACGTGAAAGTAGAGGTGGCACACCCAAATATAAGTTCATCCGATTATGTATATACTCGGGTATTGCATAGGTTCGTAGTAAATTAAATATAACTTACTAAATATACCATAATTAATAGAAAATTATTTCAAATAAAACCTACTATATTATAATAGTAATTTTCAACATAACTAAATTTACTATCTCCGTTAAAATATTACAATGTATAAAAACCTTATAAAATAAATACATATACAATTATATCATAAAAAAAGTATTTTTCATAGACCTTTAAAATATTTTGAAAAGGTAATAATAAAAAAATATCTTTTTACCACATTCAACTTTATAATAAAATAATATTTTCAAATACTCACGATTTTTATACTAAGCTTCTAAGACAGAAAATTGATCATAAAGACCAATCGAACAGCCAGGGCACCGAACAACCGGTCCCAGCAAGTCATAAACAACTCGGGGCCGCTACAGGAGAGCTCTAACAGACAAGGAGAGCTTATACGCAGAAATGACCGAAAGAGTCATTACAATAATTAATGGTTGCAAACATTGATTTTGACCTCTAATTTTGGTTTTTCTTGAGATAGAAGGCTAAAATTGGATAAGGATTCATGGTAAGGTTTTTGAAATTTCCCATCTATGACTTAAGGCTAGAAACTTCTTAACCCACTTAATCTATTTGATTGATTAATTGTGTAGACCTTGGGGTTTGAGAAAAACCCAATGGAATATGCTTATTGGTTGAATTTTTTTTGGCATATCTAGAACCAAGAATATCCTCACTGTAATTAAAATTAAGTCAAATAGTCAATCCCAATTACAAGTAATTACCCCATCAGAAGCACATCCCTAGTTTTCCTAATCTTGATAGTCAACAATTGTGTTAACCTTGCTATTTGATCATTCTGGATACAATTCATTTATTTACACACAACCCCCAATTTATTTTATTTGCATTTCTTATACAATGTGCATGCTTAGTGTGACTTGATACACAAAATTTAGTTAATCTAGTTCCAATCCTTGTGGGATTCGACACTGACTCCTAAGTTGGGTAATTATTTTGCAAATGACCATTTCCACCTCCTTAATTGGAGAGTGCCTTTGGAAATTATCAAAAATGGCATTGTTGCCGGGATTGGATTTTATTTCCTTATTTTGTGTATTGATTCGCCTTAGTGTAACACATTGTTTTTCTTTAATCCTTGTTATTGCTTTTGGTTTGTCCAAGGTGCAAAAATGAGGCAAGCAATCAAAACTAATAGTATGGAGAGTTATGCAGATGCGGATGATAGGATGGGTCAAGATGAAGTAACAAGCTCCATTTTCCTACCTCTACCGGTAGGGAATGTCGTTTTCCATGTCACTAGTACCATTCTACACCTTTTGCAAGTAAAAAGATTATCCAGAGGTTTTTCGCATGAAGACGCAAATCGCCACATAAAGAATTTTTTAGAGGTCTACCAACGATTTAGTATTACCAACATTATCCAACAGTCCATATGGTTGAGTCTATTCCCTTTTTATCTAATAGGGAAAGTGACAACTTGGCTCGAGGATCTCCCTGTTGGTGCTATTTCTTCATGGAGTGAGTTTTTTGATACCTTTATTGATAGGTACTTTACACCTTAGCAGATGCTAAAGTTACGGGATTAGATTATTAATTTTAGGCAATTGCCTAATGAGCCTCTCTATGAGGCATGGTTGAGGTTTAAGAAGACAGTGACACAATGCCCAACACATGGTGTCCCTGACAAAATATAGCTTTAATAGTTTTATTGGTCTTTGGATTTTACCAACAAATCTGTTGCCAACAACCTAGCTACTGGGTCGTTAATGGATCAAACTTTTGTGATGGCTAGAACTTTGCTTGATAGAATGACAAAGACTAATCATTCTTGTCACACTTGGGGAGCCGAGGTGGCAATGGGTGCCACTTCCTCTAATGTGTCTATGGTGATGTGGAAGAGAAAGCTTTAATTCGCAGGTAGGATATAGAAATTGGGCACTATCTATATATAGTAGGTTCTAACTCCACAACTAAACAAAAGGCTCTAGAACATAGTCATGGAACACTTGTAAAGAGTGTGAACGCCATAGGTACGCATGGACGAAAGGAGAAAGTTGAGGAAGAGGTTTATTTCCTCCATGATAAAGAATTTTCTCTTGTTTCAAACCAAGGTATGATTTCTAGTCCTAGTTACCAAACAGCCAATCAAGGATCTTGGAGACATGGACATAGGAATCAAGGTCAGAACCATGAACATGATGAAGATTGGAGAGAAGGGTTCAATGGTATGAAAATTGAAGTCATGCTTGAACGAGTATTGAAGAGAGTAGTGTCAACCGACATGGGAGTCCGTGAAATAAAAAGTATGATTTTTACCCTCACTCAAACTTGAACTCTCATTCAATGTCCATTAGGCAACTTAAAGAGAGAATGAACCAAATGCCTTCCTAAATTAATCTAAACATTGATGCAAGGTTGAAAGGTATGCTTAATGATGATGCTTCCACAAATTCTATGGACAATAAAGGTTTTAGGGAAATCGTGACTAGGAGTGGCAAGACTCTTGGAAATGTGATTGAGAATATTTATGATGAGGTTAAGGTGGGTCAACCAAATGTGGTTGACAATGTTATGATGAATGAAGCTTCCACTCTAACTCCTCAAGAAGAGATTGATGTTGATAATAGAAAAAGGGACAATACACCTAAGGTTTATAATCCATTTCCAAAATGCCCATTATATTCCCACAATGATTGAGGCAAAAAAAGAAGAACGCCCAATATGGTAAGTTCCTTTCCTTGTTGAAACAACTTTCAGTACTTGTCCCATTGGTAGATTCCCTAACACAAATTCCAGGGTATGCAAAATATATGAAAGATTTTCCCACTAAAAAGAGGTATATAGATATGGAAATGGTTGAAATATCTCACCAATGTAGTGCAATCATGACAAGCAACTTACTTCCAAAGCAAGAGGACATCAGTGCTTTCTCTATTTTGCACCATTGGGTTGTATGATTTCACAAAAGATTTATGTGATTTAGGGGCGAGCATCAACCTAATGCCTCTCACTATCTTTCAAAAGTTAGGGCTCAGAACTTCCACGACAATAAAGATGAGTTGATTCTAGCATACCGGTCCATTAAAAGTCTGGTAGGCATTTTGTATGACATCTTGGTAAAAGTGGATTGATTTAATTTCCCCATGGATTTTGTGGCGTTGGATTATGTGGTAGATTTTGAGGTGCCAATCCTATTAGGGTGCCCATTCTTAGCTATCGAGCATGCCTTGGTTGATGTGGAGCAAGGTGAACTCAAGTTTTGAGTGCATGAGGAGGAAGTTACTTTCAAGGTGTACAAGTCAATGAGGCAGCCTAATGATGCAAGTTATATCTGTATTTGATAGCATTGATGAAAGTGGGGAAAGTAGATCTGAAGTAGTACTTTTGGGAGAATATTTGGATGTCATCCTTTTAAATTGTGATGGTGATGATATTGAGGATTATGATAAAGTGTGTGTTGCTTTGACATAGTTGGGGTCTTACTCCTACCCCCCAAAGAATCTTGACCTCGACTTGAAGAACCGTCAAACTCGTCCATCTAATACATCAATTATTGAGCCTCCGGAGTTGGAACTCAAGCCTTTACCATCTCACTTGAGGTATGCCTACATTGGTGCAAATGAAACTTAGCCGATTATTATCTCTATTAACTTGGAAGAATGGCAAGTGGTAGCATTGTTATCGGTACTAAGAAAGTATAAGCCCAATTAGTTAAACTATAGCCGATATCATTGGCATTCCTCTGGGTATTTTCACCCATAAGATAAACTTTCAATAAGATTGTACTCCATCAATCGAGCATCAAAGACGATTGAATCCACCCATGCAAGAGGTGATGAAAAAGGAGATCATCAAATGGTTGGATTCGGGGGTTTTCTTTTTGATATCAGATAGTACATCGATTAGCCCGATACAATGTGTACCAAAGAAAGGTGGAATTACGATAGTTCCAAATAAGAAGAATGAGTTGACATCCCTACAATCAATAAGTGTGTGGAGGGTGTGCATGGATTACCGCAAACTAAATATATATACTATATTGACTTGCCCATATGGGAATTTTGCTTTCAAACAGCTGCCAGTTGGGCTTTGCAATGCCCGGCTAGATTCCAAAGGTGCATATGATGTCTATTTTTTTACACATGGTGGAGGATTCCATGGAAATTTTCATGGTTGACTTATTCGTAGTTAGAGACTTTTATGATGATTGTTTGGCACATTTGACTAATGTTTTAAAGCGTTATACAGAGACAAACTTGGTCTCGAATTGGGAAAAGTGTCACTTTATCGTGAAGAAAGGCATCATTTTGGGGAGAAAAATATTGGACAAGGTCATTGAAGTATATCAAGTGAAAATCAAGATTATCTCCAAATACCTCCTCCAAAGAACATTAAGGGTGTGCAAAGTTTCTTACGCCATGTGGGGTTTTATCGAAGGTTCACCAAAGATTTTTCGAAGGTGGCTCATCATTTGTGCATGTTTTTAGAAAGAAGTCTAAGTTTGATTTTGATGATGCATGTTTGAGAGCATTTAATTGCTTGAAGAAACGTCTTACTACTGCTCTTATTATTGTGGTGCCCGATTGGACAAAACCATTTTAATTGATATGTGATTCAAGTGATGTTGCTTTAAGATCTATGCATGGTCAAAGAAAATACAAAATCTTCCACCCAATGTACTATGCTGGAAATACTTTAAATGGGGCCCAAATGAATTACACGGTGACATAGCAAAAATTATTAGCCGTGGTGTTTGCTTTAGAGAAGTTTTGGGCATATTTGTTAGGGACCAATGTTGTGGTACATACAGATCATGCTTCAATTTGATACCTAATGGCTAAGAAAGTTTTTAAGCCAAGGCTCATTCTGTGGGTACTTTTGTTGCAAGAATTTGATTTTGAGGTGAAAGAATGGTGATGCTCAAAAGCACTCTCCGGGAAGAGGTGGTAGCAATCGTCATGCAAAACAAAAGTAACCCAATGGATGATCAGAGTCGAATCCCCAGAGAGTGAAGTAATGATTCGCTAAGAGATCATCGAGAAATAATGACTAAGAGAGTAAATGCTCCGACAACTTAAAAGTAAATATTGGGGGAATTGGAAAAGGAAATTTACGTATGAAATTTAATTTTAACACAAAGTGTAATGTAAACACGAGATTTATGATCAATGAGAATGAGACTAGGGGTATTCTACCAATGGGAATCTACAAAGGGTTAGGGTACTTGATTAATTATGTAAATTATCGATTAATGATACGGGTAGCATTTGTTTTAGTGATATTTGGTAATCTCTCAATCCTCCAAATATATATCCTATGGTCTTTACTCAAGCACAATAGTTTTAACATAAACCAATCAATTCAATTGCTTGAGGAAGTCATACTATTTCTAGATTAGACTCTTAGATGAGAGTTTCCGTCAATTAGGCTATTTCTAGCCTCAATCTAAAGTGGAAATCACAAATTCCCACTATTAAATTCATATCTGAATTATGAACCCCTCTTTCAAGTAAGAACACAATTAAGAAAACCCAGTTAATGTTTTCAACCATAAATTTTATGATTAAACCTTGAAGAATTCAATAGACCCATATCAATTCATCAATTATAAGGACAATTAAACAAGACCCATATCAAAATTTAATTACCCATCATACACATACCCCTAGACAAGGAAATTAGCTGCTGATACTAAGGAAATAAGAAGATATACCAACTGGGTAACTCATAATTCCATTCATATTCAAGCCAATATCCAAATCCAAGCTCAATCAATACAAAAATGGTGAATTCTAAGTGTAAAAGATGAAGAGAGAAGATTACTCTCAATATTTTCCTTGGGAAGAACTCAATACTAAAACTATCTCTTGTGTACAACCCAAAATGGGTTTTAGAAACTTCCCAAAATGACACTTGGCTTTGGACAAAAATGCTCTTCGAGAGTGGTGAGACGCAACATGTGATACAATGTGCGGTCGCACCACGTATTCTGTGCATCACATATCTCTATTATGCAAACCAGTGATGTTAGTTGCTTCAGTGATAAGGTGTGAAGGGAGGTGCGGACCGCACGCCATATTATGTGGCTCGCATATCGGTCGCACCTCTCATCAGATTCTTTCTCATTTTTTATCACCTTCACACTTCAACTCTTTTTGGGCTCTTTTGGGTTCAATTCATTTTCTTTCTACTTTTGATCAAGAGTACTTGCATTTTAATCAATAAAGGCAATAATTACCTCTAATTCTCATAAAAACAAGGCAATAATCATGAATAAAGGCTCAATAAGTTGGTAAATTACTAACTTATCAAACCCCCAAACTTGAACTATTGCTTGTCCTTAAGCGAGCTACTCACAAGGTAAGGAATGAATTAGGTTCTAAAACACACAGGGTGCATAAAAGATTAATCTAAACTCTAAAAACTAAAAAAATAGCAACAAAAAGACTCAACTACAATGCTCATCTCAAATTGGACCACCATACTCTCAAGGCAATTGCTCATTTCAAAATGTTTATCAAAAGGACTTCATTTCTCATTCAAAAATAAGGGAATTTGTCATTCAAAACAAAATTTTCAAGCTTCTCAAGTCATTGGCATGGACCTTCAAGGTTTGCCTTGAGATTCACCACACAACTTGTCTCATTCAATTTCTCATTCATTCCTCTCAACTTAAATAGAGACTTCATCATTCATTTCTAGTGTGCGATGTCACTCACACCAAGAGAAAATCCCACTCATAATCATGCCATTCACAATAAAAAGGGATTATAAGAGAAGCAAGAAGACTCTCACTCTCTCAAGGAAGTTTGAGTGCACACGCATTGAACCATAGGCTTGCCCTTTATGTAATTTGCCACTAATGTAGAGTTACCAATCTCGGAATTACTAAGGACTTACGAGTTACATTGTTGACTTGGGTTGAGGTGAGGATTGCATTTGACTCAGGTGACTAAACCTCCCTCACGCTCTTTGTAATCATTCAAACACCGATCACATTTTCAAACAATAACTTCACCTTATTTCTCCCTCTCATAACCCAAAGTTTCCCTTCAACTTGATCATTCAACTTCCTTTTATCACCTTTACTTGGTAGCACCAATTCCTTCTTTTCTTTTCATTTCATTAGACAATTTGAAGCAATTTTTGATTTAGGCATATAGTGCTATCTTGTGTTGAAATACATCCCTTTCTTCTCCACATGGGTGCATGCACCACCAAACTTAGGTTTTTGCCTATGTTATCATTTCAATTCCCCTCCAAACTTAGGCTTTTAGCCTATATTTCACTTTCGAGCCATTAAAGAGGATGGGTGAAATATCAAGGTTCCAAGAAGGGTCAAGGTTTCAAACAAGGTGCCAAAGAAAGGTCACAAGCTCAAAGGGGCTTACTAGGTTAAATGTAAAAGAAAGTCAATTTGGGTGAAGTGACTTATTCAAAAAGGGCCTAAGGTCATCTTCCAAGCTCGGTTACATCTAGTATTTTGACTTGAATCACATTATGGGCAAGTTCTAGACAACACATACACACAAGAATGAAGTATAACCTTACTACACAAGGAATTGCAACACAAGAATTTCACAACGAGTTTCACAATCAATTGGGACAAATGACTTTTCATAAGCTATTTCGAGTTCTTTTATACACCCGTTTGTGAATTGATCTATACAAACGGGGAATGTGCAAGTCATGAAAAGAGAATGCTTTACTCAAAATCATTCTCCGTCTTTCCTTCAATTTGTCAAAAACTTCTTGCCAAGATTTTTTTTTGGTGGGTCCATTTTGAGACAAGCAACACATAGACTCAATCTTAAACTAAAACTTGGCATTTTTCCTTAAGAAAGTTGCCTCTCAATCTATCATAGGGAAACATCAACCCGGTTCGACACAAAAATAAATAGAGAAAACAAAAGAAGATTAAAATAAAATAAATAATATGCTCCTTGAGAATGAACCGTGGTATGAAGAAAATCCTTGGAGTTTATTCACTAATCTACTATTAACAAGACAACCAAAATTAAAACACTTATGAATCATTTGAAATCGAGCCTTGGCGTAGGTACTAAGCACATTTGCAAGGCACAGGTAGTGAAACAATAGATCATGTAGGACCAACTCGGTGATATCGCAACAAAAACAACACATAAAATAAGCCCAGCAAGGGCACAATTTAAGCACTAAGAAAATAAAAGGCCCGACAAGGACAATATCACAATCATCTAAATCATGCCCGAAAAGAGAAAAATAAATTATCTAACAGGGAAATAAAAATGTCAAGGCTCGACAGAGGTAATAAAAACAATATCTCAAAGTCCAACACGAGAAACCAACAACAATAAAAAGAATGCACCACCTCCCCTACCAAAATAAAGTATTGCCCTCAATGCTTAAGCTCAAACATGTAAGGAAATGGTGCCAATTCCTTGTATGGGATACTCCTCCTCATCATCCACCTGCTCTGCCTACTCTGAAAAGGAACCTGCTCCGCCCTTGCAAGAGTGTGAGGTGAGACATGAATCATAGAGTGCCTGTTGCAATCCTAGGTCCTAATCATCCTCAATCTCCTCCTCATTGTCATCCAAAGCAGCAAAAATTGTATCAATGGGGCCAGTAATGTGACAGGGTGCAGCTATGTCGGTCTCAAATACACTCGCATCAGCCTCACCTATCGGTTCTTTCCCTTTTGCTTTGTCAAAATCATAGGAGAGCTGCCACAAAACCTTAAACAATATCCACTCTCTTGCAAAGGTTGGTCACAATGTTCACTACCCACTTCATAGCCTTCTTTACCTCCTTCTGAATTAGCTCGATCAACTTCTCAGCTAGGTCGGTCAAGTGCCTATCATGAGAGTAGGTCAAGTCAACAAGCTTTTAATAGCCTTACTGGCTCAATATTGATAAAGATGGTGAAGGTATAGAAGGGGCAGTAGCTGTAGGATTTACCGACTCCATGGGAGTAGGTGCATCTGAGTCTGATCGGGATAGAGAAAAAGCAGAGGGATCTACATCGATGTCCTTAATTAATGCATCAGCAAAAGGCTTCAGTCTGCACCTTTTCATCCTAAGGGCATCCATATTTGTCTTCTTCCCCAGGTAAAGCACACCCATGACAGGAGTACAAGCATCAGAGCAAAAGTACGTGATTATCGCTGTAGCACAGAGCTTGCATATGAGCACCGGGAAAGAGAATGAATCACCACCCTAACTTGCTTTTCTCTTGATCACCATAGTTGTGATCTCCCTAAAGTTAACCAGCTCCTCTTACATGATGGCAACTATGAGAATGGAACCTTCCTGGGTGACTTTTTGATCATTCTAAGTGGGTAGGAATCTGGAGCAAAAAAATGTGTACCATAGGCTTGCCTCAAAGTACATAGTATTTCATGGAATAATGCCCCCCATAGTGACCCATAGGGAAGTTATAAGAGCAATGATAGTGGTAGCCCAGTCAAGTGGCTTCGTCTCAGCAAACAACTTTGCCCCAAGTGCTGGTGTATGCTTAATTGGGTTACCCTAGTAGACAACACTAATAGCAGCGATCGTGATATGGATTTCCTTACCCCCGAACTGTGACTGAGTCCAAGCAAGGAAAACCTTTCACATAGCCCTTGTACCCCATAAAGTATTTCTTGGCTTGATAGGAGGTAAAGAATTCATGGACCACCTCAGCATGATAACCTCCAGGCACTTCTATGAATGGGAACCATTGGTGGGTGGTGAACTGGTTGTGGATGTTAGGCAGATCATCCGCAACTGCTGCCAAGTTAAAACTAGACTTCGAATTGAAGGTTCTCTTCTTGTCTCTGTCGTAGATGGTTTTCATGCCATCAACCCGAAGAAAATTATGTCCTCCGCTAAAACCAGAACAAGAGGAGGTACTGGTGCAGTTGTGGGGGCCTTCGATTTTCCTGTGGATTTGGAAGTGGAGGTAGGAGGAGCTGGTGGCCTCCTTGAGCTGCGCCCTAAGTTTCCCCTGCCAAAAGACATATTTTGCACAAGAAGATTGTGAGTACTCAAAGAAAAAGCAACATTTTTTTTTATTTTTTTGAAATATTTAAAAGAATAAAAGCTACAAGAAGTTATCCAACTAAAAAGAAATGGAATGCAGAAGAGAAGAAAAACATATTAGGTGACTGCTAGCATGTGCGAGTCATATACAAATCGTACGTGGGATTGTGCGCTTTGCATGTGGCATCACACATGCTAGCTGACTGAATTATGCTTCAGTGTGAAAAGGCAGGTGCGATGCCTTGTGTGTTTTGCACACAGAGATCTGTGTGTCGCATGTGAAATGCATAAGGAAATAGTTCGAATTTTTCAATTCCTTATTCTTATATGTGTTACGCATGTGATTCACAGAGCAATATCTATGGAATACACGGGCACCAAGAAATAACACAAATTTTTAACACGTCCTAAACATGGTTAAACAAAAATCCAAGTTATCCGGGTACTCAGACTTCCCTGGAAAACTCAAACTTATTCACAATCAAACTACAAGCTTAACAATTTCCCTTACGAAGGACGTTATTGAAAAGTCAGTAATCTACCAACTTATTGAACCTTTAATCATGAATTATTTCTATATTTTGATGAGATTTAGAGGTTCTTATGGCCTTTATTGATGTGAATGCAGGTACTCTTGGTCAAAGATAGAAAATAAGAAATTAGACCCAAAAGAGCTCAAAAGGAGTTGAAGTGTGAAGTGATCAAGTGAGATGAAGATTCTGCTAAGAGGTGCGGCCATCGTGCTACATGCACAACCCTTGGTGTGGTCTGCATCTCCCTCCGTTTAAAGCTCAGAAGAAAAGAAAAGCATTTGTTAAGGGTGCGACCGCTGTGCAATGCGCACAAGACCTGGTACGAACCGCACACTTCTTTGCATGATGACTAAAGATCATCCAAAGTCACGTGTTTGCTTGTGTGGAGCTGTGTAATGGCACAATGTGACGTGCCAACTGCATATCACGGTGCACAGCTCCTGAGGGGCAATTTTGTCCACTTTTGTATGACGAATTGGGAACATTCTATAACCCAATTTAGGCATAGTTTTTCATAGTTTTGGATAGATTTTGAGTTTTTGAGAAAGTTTATCTCCCAAGTAAAGATAAAGGGTTTCACTCAATTCTATAAATCTTCAACCTTGGACTTATAAATTTGAGCTTGGATATTGAGTTTTTGCTACAATTAATGAAAAGGAATTTGAATTTTCCTATGGGTATATTTTCTTCTTCCTTTAGCATGAGTGGATAAATCTCCTTGTCTAGGGATGTGTTGATGATGGGTACTTGATAAAAGGGTATGGGTCTTGCTTATTTGTGTTTAGAATTTCTAATATCACATGGGTCTAGTGATTTCACCATATTTTAACTCTAAAATTGGTGATTGCAAATATTGATTTAATTTATTTGATTATGTTCTTGCTTGAGAAAGGGGTTTATATTTTTGGATGTGAAATTGCTAGAGGGTTCTTGGGATTCCACTTATATTGAGGCTAGAAATAGCTCAATTCACCGGAAATATCCATTTAAGGATCTAAGCTAGAGATAGTGTGACCTCCCCAAGCCTATATTGGTTGGTTTATGCCTAAACAATGGTTCTTGAACCAAGACCGTTGGATAAATGTTTATGGGATTGAAAGATTAACATTATTGCCTAAAATCAATGCTACCTATGTTGTTTAGTAAGAATTTATGCATTTGAGCAAGTACCTAGACTCGTCTTTGAGTCCCATCGGAAGCACATCCCTAGTCGTCCTCTCTCTTGTTTGCACCTTGCATTTACTTTATTGTTTGGTTTGGAATTGAATTGTGTCAGATTCCCAGTTCCCCCCTTTTTATATTATTTGTTGTTTGGACAATCTACTCTTGTTGTGAGGTCCTTTCTACCATATCATTGGCTAAACTACCATTCCCTGTGGGATCGACCCCGACTCTTGTCGGGTAATATAAATTTTGTTTTGCTTAATGATCACCGTCACCTCCATAATGGAGAGTGTCATTTGAGCATTATCAAAAATTTCACCATTTCGAGGGAATGATGTTTGATAGCCTTTTTGATTGTTAATTGAAATCACCTTGTAGAGTGTTTGTTCTTTTTATTTGGTTTGTTGTTTTTGTGTGTTGAGCAGACAACCCATGAGCAAAGTGGGCGACAATGGAAGTGTCGACGGATTCATAGATGCAGCCAATGAACTAGTAGTTCAAGGAGGAGTAGGTGCAATCTGCCTACCTCCCACAGTTGAAAATGCAATATTCCACGTCACTAGCACTATGCTCCATCTTATACAAAATGAAAAAGGATTTTTGGAGGAGCCTCACACGATGATGCAAATAGGCACATCCAAAACTTTGTGTAGATATGCCAACCTTTAATCTTCCAAAATATTCCCCAAAAATCTATTTGACTTCTCCTATTCCCCTTCTCTCAATCGGGGGATGCCATGATGTGGTTGGAAGAACTACCGAATGAGTCAATCTCCTTTTGGGTTTATTTGGTAGAGGCTTTCACGGTTAGATTTTTCCTCCCTCAAAAATGATGCAGCTGAGGAATGAAATCACAAACTTTCAACAACTTCCCAACGAGCCTTTGCACGTGGCATGGTTGAGATTTAAAAAGAAACTCGTGTTATGTCCCAACCATGGATTGCCGTATAATATCTTGCTACATTACTTTTTGGGGCTTTGAACTCAATGAACAAGTCTGTGGCCAACAACCTCAGGGGTGGTACTTTTATGGACCAATAATTTGGTGTCGCCTCTGCCCTTCTAGAGAGAATGAACAAGACTAACCATTCTTGTCACACAAGGGAGTCTGATATTCCTACCTCGGGAGTGACCACATCTATTTTGACAAATGAGATGCAGAAAAAGGATGAAGAAAAGTATGAAACCATGGCCAAGATGATGATGCAAATAGACTTATTCGCCAAGAATATGATGGGTGCTGGAAGTACTAAGACTGTGAATGTTGTGAGTGCATCAGAGATCAAGGCTAGTGATGACGAGCTAATGACTATCATGGATGGTAAACTTTGCTATTTGTCAGCGGGTTCTCATCCCGGGTATCATCGCCCAAGGGATGAGAATCAAGGTTGGATAAAGGACAAGGAAAGAGATAGAAATTGGAGGAATCATGATCGAGATGGTGATAGATACAATCACCAGAGTTCCAATCCATACGTACCTCCAAATAAGTCAGACACCTTGTATCTACCCACCACAAGAAATCTCGGTAACTCAAAGATAAAGGACATGTTGTCCTTGGTTTGAAGAGGGTAGAGACAATAAATACCGGGGTTAGTAAGCTTAAAAGAAAAGTTTCAACACTTCATCAAACCATGAGCTATCATTCGGCCTTAATCAAGCATCTTGAGGCTCAAATAAATCATCTATCCACTCAAATGAATATGAGGATGAAGGGAACACTCCCTAGTGACACCACAATCAATCTTAAAAATGATGCTCATATTATGGATATATTTACTAGAAGTAGAAGAAAGAGTGGTGTGGTGAAAAAGCCAATTGTGGATATTGTAGAGAAGCCGACTGATATGGTGAAAAGGCCTAGTGTTGAACCCGTTATGGAGCCATATGACAAAAAAGAAGAGGCTGTGTGTAAAAAAGATATTGAAGAATCGGAAGTTGGGGAGAAGCTTGGTGCACCCAACATTCCGTTGAATGTTGATATTGATGATGAGAAGGAGGAGGCTAAATCTCCTCCCCAAGTGGCCGTAGACATTGAGGAGGAAACTATTATTGTGTAAAGTGTGCCGACTACACTACCCAAGGGACCTCCTCCGTACCCTCAAAGATTAAATAAGAAGAAGGAGGAAAACAAATTCAATAAAAAAATTTGACATGTTTAGCAAACTTTTTGATAAATATTCCTTTGCTTGAAGCCTCAATGCAAATGTCGGGTAATGCTAAATTTATGAAAGAGTTGCTTAATAAAAAGCGAATTGTCGATGTGGGCACCATTGAGATCTCACACAGCTGTAGCACTGTGATGACAAGTAATATTGCTACAAAACGGAAAGACCCGGCTGCATTCACTATTCCTTGCACTATTAGGTTGTTTGTGTTCTATAAGGCCTTGTGTGACTTAGAGGAAAACATCAACTTGATTCCCCTAGTGATCTTCAAGAAATTAGGATTAGGCACGCCTAAACGTACTCCCATGAGACTACTCTTAGTTGATCGGTCCATCAAGCGGCCTGTAGGAATTCTATTTGACGTGTTGGTCAAGATTGATAAGTTTATTCTCCTAGCCGACTTTGTGATTTTGGATTGAGAAGTGGATATTGAGGAGCCCATCATATTCAGGCAACCATTGTTGGCTATGGGGAGAGACTTAGTGTATGTTGAACTTGGAGAGCTCAAGTTTTGAGTGGGAAGCGAGGTAGTGACATTCAACATATGCCAATCCACAAAGCCTCTAGATGAATTGCAGGTAGTTTTGGTGATAGATGTTGGGGGAAAGCTTGATGATTCCCTTGAGGAGTTTGAACTGGGAAAGATGCCCACATTTGAGATGTTTCCAATTGGGCAACAAGATGATGTTTTGAGGACATTGAAGGAGCAATTCCCCTTCTTGGGGTGGGGCCACGCCAACCAAATTGGCATGCTATCCAACAACGACTAAGGTTTGAGGTACTATCATCGAGCTGCGACGTAAAATCAAGAGCTTCTTGGGAGTCAACCCAAGTATTTTTACTTTATTTTTGGTTACCTTTTGTTATTTTTGGTTTCTTTTAAGAATGCATAGAGAAGAAAAATGACAAAGTGGAAAAATAAGACAAAAAGGGGATGTGCGGATGGCCGTGTTGTTCGCACGAGCTTTTTTGTGTGTCGCATATGCCACCGCATCCCAAGTTAGTAAACTGGAAGAAATTTTTTGAGTTGGAGATGATGTGCACTGGGATGTGCATTCCGTATGAGCCTTTGTGCGCATCGCACCACCTTCGCACACCATAACAGAAAGTTGGGCCAAGTTAAGCATGAAAATAGTGAGTTGCAAACTGACATGTGGTCTGCACAAGGGCTTGTGCAAATCGAATGTCGTGGTGCACCAAGGTAAGTCTTGAAATTTTTATTGACCTACCCATTGACTGACCTGACTCGGAGACCAACCCAATGACTTTTCTTCTTATTTTTCTCTTTTAAAACCGCCACCTTCACCTCTGTTTTCCCATATTCTTTCAAACCTCCATAATTTCTCCCTCAAAATCCTCTACAAATCCTTCAACTCTCCCAAAATCTTCCCCTTCTCTCACCCACACCTCTCCACCACCGCCGCTAGTCACCACCACCGTCGTCTCTGGTCGAAGAGTTGGGTCACATTTGTTGCACTTGAAAAGCTCCAATTTTTGCTTCTCTTCTCATAACCTTCACTTGTGGTAAGTTCCCCAGTGTTAAATACATATTTTTTTTCATGATTGGGAACTCATATTGTGAAGCATGCTCACTAGAATTGTCATGTTCATTTTGAGTGAGATCCAAAAAATTTGGATCCCAAATTATGGGTTATATTGTTGATTTTGCTAAAGAGTTAACTTGGTAGAACTCAAAGTTGTGATAATGCTTGTTGATTGTAGGAAGTTTTAGCCTTAAAAATCTGTGTTTGGGGTGAAGTCTGAGTAACCCACTTGTGATTGATGCATGATTTGGCCCTATGATTGATTGGGTGAAGTCATTCTTAAGGGGAAATCATCATCTTCATGAGGTTTTTGTTAGAATTGAGGTTTGGGGCTGAATTTTCTGCTACTATTGCGCCCATGTTCTTTGTTGAATACTTTGTTGGGTGTATGATCTTGTGTGGGGAGGTAGAAATTATTGATTTAATGAATGTGCCTAATTGTTGCAATTGAAGGCTTGATATTTTTGATGATAAATGGGGTAACGTCCTTCTTAAGGGAAGTCGTTGAGTTCTTATTTTTATTTTGAATTGTATTAATGGATTTCGGGGAAGTTTGAGTACCCGAATAATTTGGTTGGGTCATATAATGCTTGGCCCTATTATTTAAGCTATTGGATTTTTGGTGTGGTACTTATTGCCAAGCGCATTCCGCATGTATTGTTCTTCGAATCACATGCTTAACACACAAGAAGACAAATTATTGAAAAATTCCAAGTGTTTCCCTGTGCGTTTCGCATGCAGAGCGCAAACCTCTACGTGCAAAACGCACAAGGCCTCGCACACTGAGAAAATAGGCTGCCAGTTTATTGTTTTAAGGGGGGAAGCATGGTGCAATGTGCACTCTGGCTGGTGCAGTACGCACAAGGTTTGCACCTCAGGGAAAAAATCCTTATAGATTTCTTGTAGCTCATGCAAAATCACATGCGACGCGCACTATGCCTTTTGTGGTCTGCACGTGGTTCGCATGAGCAATCAACTACCTATTTCATTTTTCTCCTTCTTTGCATTCCATTCTTTTTATTTAGTTAACTTCTTTATAGTTTTTGTTAGTTTCATACTAACGATCTCCATGTGTAGACTATGTCTTCTAGCAAGGAAAACACAGGGCGCAACCCAAAGAAACTATCAGCAGTAGATGAGGCTAGAATTTTCTTTGGGGTTGAAGGCATGAAGTCCATCTATGACCGAGATAAGAGTAGGACCTTTAATGTGGAGCAAATCTTTAACTTGGCTGCAGTCAGGGAGGAGCTACCCAATATCCACAAATAGTTTGCTTACCAAGGGTGGCAACCATACCAAGATTTACCCGGGGGGTACTACGAGGAGATAGATTGGGAGTTCTTTGCATCTTATCAAGCCAAGCAAGACTCCAAGGGATACAAGGGGAATGTGGATAAGTTCCCTAACTTGGATTCAGTTATCATCGGGGGCAAGAAATTTTTCATTACTCCAGCTGCCATCAATGCCATTTATTGGAGTCACCCAATCGATCCTTCCCTTGCACTTCCCTTGCACTCTTGGCTAGGTCGTCTACCGAGCCAAAGCCATATCATGAGACATACCATGTTCTTGCCTGTGACACTCCTCTATGGGATACTATAGGGGTGATATTTCAAGGAGGTCCTTGTACTTCAAAGCCCGTCTCTTGTATGACCTTGCTCGAATCAAGCCTTTGCCATCACAGAATGATCAGAAGATAACCCAAGATGGGGCTATTGTGATTTTTGCTATTATGATGGGCGAGCATGTCAACTTTGGGGAGATAGCGGCTACATTATAAGGAGAAAAGCATGCAGGGAAAGTGCCTCATTACCCTTCCTGGTTCTTATTAATAAGCTTTGTGCTAAAGTCGATGTCCCCTACCTCAGCTGTGACAAGTTTACCCATGCCATTGGTATGATTGAACTTGATAGGAAGACAGATAGGGACGCTCCCAGGTTCAAGAGGCACCGGACTTCACCCTCGAGGGAGGTTGAGGTTTATGGGTCCGATGCTTAAGCAAATGCTTTCTCTCCCGCTCAGGCAGCCTCAGCGGCACATACCCTGGTAGTTACTGCACCTATAAGGCCTTTGACTAAGAGCGGCCTCCAGGATATGGTGGATAAAACCTATAATTATGAAAATAAGCATAATGATTTGGCACTCAAGTTGCCTGGGTTGATTGATGCAGCTGTCAAGAAGGCCAACAAGGGAGTGGTGGAAAGAGTTACCAAACTCTTCAAAAGGGTAAACACTGTTGAGGGGGCTGTGAAGGATATTCGAAAGGATTTGGCTAAGGTAAAATGGAAGGCTCAAGTTGAGGATGTAGATTTGAGTACCTTGCCTCAGCCCCGACACACTTGTGGACCTATGGATGACTTGCTTGTAGGTTTCATGGATGATGAGGCGGAGCTACCTGATGATGAGAATGTGGAGCTAGATGATGATCAAAACCTAGAGTTTCAGGAGGTTCTGAGGGATTCCACAGTCACTGTGCACTCCCGAGAGGATGCTATTGGTCCTAGTGAAAAGGAAATAGATGATAATGATGAGGCAAAGTCCTCCAGGGAGTTGTTCCACCCCTTTTTTCCTTACTTGAGCTTAAAGCAGTAAGGGCAATGCTTCTTTTTATGGGGGAAGGTGGTGTTATTTTATTTGGTTTTTGGTTTCTCGTGTTGGGCTTGAGATATTTTATTGCCCTTGTCGGGCCAATATTTTTATTTCTCTTGCTAGATTTTATTTGGCCCTTGTCGGGAATGTTGGATGATTGTGATGATATTGCCCTAGTCGGGCCCTTTTATTATGTTTTGTGCTTAATTGTTCCCTCACCGGGCTTGATGTTTAATTTTGATTTTGTACCGGGTTAGTCTTACATGATTCTATTATCTCGCTACTCATGCTTAGCAAATACGTTAAGGGCCTATGCCGAGGCTTGTTTTCAATTGATTCATGAGCGCGCAAATTTAGTAGTCGCCTTGTTAATAGTAGTTTAGCAATAAACTCCGAGGGTTTTATTAATACCACGGTTCTTTCCGAAGGAGCAAATATTTTCTTTATTTTCTTTTTCTTTTGTTTTTGTGTCAAACTGGGTTGGTGTTTCCCTATGATGGATTGAGAGGCGACTTTCTTAAGGGAAAATACCAAGTTTTTGTTTTAATTTGAGCCCGCGCTTTGCTTGTCTCAAAATGGACCCTCCAAAAAATATGTCTTGGCAAGATGTTTTTGGAAATGAAAGAAAAGAGGAAAAATATATTTGTGAGGAAAGCATTCTCTTGTCATGACTTACACACTCTCGCTTTGGCTTGAGCAATTCACAAACGTGTGTGTAATGAACTCGAAATAGCTTGTCAAAAGTCATTTGTCTTAATTGATTTTGAGACTATTGTTTAAAGTTCTTGTGAGGTGATGCCGTATATGGTGAGGCTATACTTTGATTCTTGTGCATGCGTGTCATCTATAACTTTCCCGAATGTGATTCAAGGCGAAATTCTAAATGTGACCAAGCTTGGATGATGATCTTAGGCCCTTTTTGAATAGCCACTTTACCCAAATGACTTCCCTTGATATTAATCCTAGTAAACCCTTTTGATCTTGTGACCGTTCTTTGGCACCTTGTTTGACACCTTGACCTTTTTAGAACCTCTATGTTGGCACCCGTCCTTCCTAATGGCTTGAAAGTGAAACGTAGGCTAAAAGTCTAAGTTTGGGGGGGAACTGAAATTACAATATAGGAAAAAGCCTAAGTTTGGGGGTTTATGTGCTTAATGTGGAGAAGAAAAGTAATGCACTTCAAGTGCAAGGTAGCACCTTATGTTGAAAAGAAAATTTCTCCAAAAGTTCAATCCAATGAGCAAAATGAAAAGAAAAGAATTAGTGCTACCAAGTGAAGGTGTTACAAAGAGGTTGAATGATCAAGATTGAAAGGGAAAAGCTTGGGTTGTGTGAGGGAGAAATATGGTGAAGTCAAAGTTCAAAAATTTGAGTGGTGTTCAAAATGATAAGAAAGAGCGTTAGGGAGGTTTAGTCACTTGAGCCAAATGCAATCCTCACCTTAGCCCTAGCCAATATCGTAACCCACAAGTCCTTAGTGATTCCAAGCTTGACCACTATACATTAGTGGCGATTTACATGAAGGGCAAGCCTATGGTTTGACATGTGTGCACTTGAACTTCCTTGAGAGAGTGGGAGTATTTTTGGTTATCTTCTAATCCCTTGTATTGTGAATTACATGATTGAGAGTAGGATTCTCTCTTGTGGTGAGTGGTATCACGCACTCGAATTGAAACGCGAAGTCTCTATCTCAATTGAGAGGAATGAATGAGACAAGTTGTGTGGCGAATCTCGAGGAAAACCTTGATGATCCATGACAATGACTAGAGAAGCTTTATATGTTGTTTTGAATGACAAATTCCCTTGATTTTGAATAAGAAATGAAGTCCTTTTGAAAAGGTTTTGAAATAATCAATTGCCTTGATAATGTGGTGGTTCAAATTGAGATGAGCATTGTAGTTAGGTCTTTTTTCTTCTTATTTTTTTTCTTAGTTTCTAGAATATATTATTCTTTTGTGCTTTTATTGAGTTTCAGAGCATAATTCATTCCTTACCTTATGAGTATCTTGCTTGATGACAAGCAATAGTTCAAGTTTGAGGGTTTGATAAGTAGGTAATCCACCAACTTATTTAGACTTTAATCATGAATTATTGCTATGTTTTGATGAGATTTAGAGGTTCTTATGGCATTGATTGATGTGAATGCAGGTACTCTTGGTCAAAGATAGAAAATAAGGAATTGGACCCAAAAGAGCTCAAAAGGAGTTGAAGTGTGAAGTGATCAAGTGAGATGAAGATTCTGCTGAGTGGTGCGACCGCCATGCGAAATGCACAACCCTTGGTGCGGTCTGCACCTCCCTCCGCATGAAGCTCAGAAGAAAATAGAAGCATATGTTTAGGGGTGCAACAGTTGTGCGATGAGCACAAGGCATGGTGCCAACTGCACCCCACTTCGCATAATGACTGAAGATTGGGCAAAGTCATTGGTTCGCTTGTGTGGAGCTATGCGATGTACACAACGTGACGTGTGAACCGCACGTCGTGGTGCACAGCTCTCGAGGGGCAATTTTTTCCACTTTTGTATGACGAATTGGGAACATTCTAAAACCCAATTTAGGCATAATTTTTCATTGTTTTGGATAGTTTTTGAGTTTTAAGCAAGTTTCTCTCCCAAGGTAAGATAGAGGGTTTCACTCAATTCTCTCAATCTTCAACTTTGGACTTGTAAATTTGAGCTTGGATATTGAGGTTTTTCTGCAATTAATGAAAAGGAATTTGAATTTCCCTATGGGTATATTTTATTCTTCCTTTAGCATGAGTGGCTAAATATCCTTGTCTATGGATGTGTTGATGATGGGTACTTGATAAAAGGGTATGGGTCTTGCTTATTTGTGTTTATAATTGCTAATATGACATGGGTCTAGTGATTTCACCATATTTTAACTATAAAATTGGTGGTTGCAAACATTGATTTAATTTAATTGATTATGTTCTTGCTTGAGAAAGGGGTTCATAATTATGAATGTGAAATTGCTAGTGGGTACTTGGGATTCCACTTAGATTGAGGCTAGAAATAGCTCAATTCGTTGAAAACACCCATTTAAGGGTCTAAGCTAGAGATAGTGTGACCCCTCCAAGCATATATTGATTGGTTTATGCCAAAACAATGGTGCTTGAACAAAGACCATTGGATAAATGAATGTGAGATCTACAGATAAACATTCATGCCAAAAACCAATGCTACCTATGTTGTTTAGTAAGAATTTACGCATTTGACCAAGTACCTAGACCCGTGTTTGAGTCCCATTAGAAGCACATCCCTAGTCGTCCTCTCTTTTGTTTGCACCTTGCATTTACTCTGTTGTTTGGTTTGGAATTAAATTGATAGATCCTCAATTCCCCCCTTTTTATATTATTTGTTGTTTGGACAATCTACTCTCGGTGTGAGTTCCTCTCTACAATCTCATTTTCTAAGCTACCATTCCATGTGGGATCGACCCCGACTCCCATCGGGTAATATAAATTTTATTTTGCTTAACAATCGATGTCACCTTCGTAATAGAGAGTGTCATTTGAGTGTTATCAGTTAACCCATCTATCATCGAGAATATCAAGCCTTCATGACAAGCACTTAGGCACATTCATTCACATAATAACTCACTCCCCTCAACCAAAGTGCTCACCGAACAATCATGTAACAATAATTTTAGCCCAATCAACATGATTCAACCAACACCTTGTGAAAATGATGATTTTCCCTTATGAATGATGTCACCCAATCTATCATAGGGCCAAACCATGCATCAACTCAAGTGGGTTACTCAGGATTCACCCAAAACACAATTTTTTAGGGCTAAAAACTAACACAAAACACATGCATTATCACAAGAACCAGATCTACCAAGTTCATCACAAGAAAAATGAAAAATATATCCAAAAATTGGGGTCCCAAATTTTTTAGATCTCACCCACAACAAATATGGAAGGTTAAACTTGTATGCTTCACAGTATGTGTTCCCAATCTACTTAAAAACATGGATTCAACGTTGGGAAACTTACCACAAGTAAAGAAGAAGGAGGAAAAAAGCAAAAAATTAAGCTTTGGAGTACCAACGATGGTGATCCAACTTTTGATCGGAAACAAGAGGAAGCGACCGGTGGAGATTTGGCAGTGGAGAAGTGTGAGTGAGAGGGAAGAAGATTTAGGGGAAGTTTAAGGGATTTGGAGGATTTTAGGAGAGATTTATGAAGGTTTATGGGAGTATAATGGAGAAAAGAGGTGGAGGGTGACGATTTATAGGAGAGAAAAGAAGAAGAAAGATCGCGGGTCGGTCTCCGGGTCGGGTAGATCAATGGGTAGGTCAATAAAAATATTTAAACTTACCTGAGTGCACCGTGATGTGCATTTTACACATTCTATTGTGCGGCTCGCACATCACTTTGCACATGCTGATTTTTTTCCCCAAACTTACCCAACTTTGTGGTTTGAGGTGTGATGGAGGTGCGATGCGCAAAACAGGAGGTGCAATTTGCACCACCCATCATACGTCACCTCCAAATTTTATTTTTCTCCCCAGTCCACTGGTTTGATTGTGCGGTGCCATATGCAATTGTGCAATGGGATGTGTGACCCGCATGACCTATCGCACATGCTCTCCGACCCTTTTCTTCCACTTAATTATTTTTCCGTATCCTTGCATCCCTAAAACAAACCAAAAAAAACAAAAAGAGTAAAATAAATTAAGTAAAAACACTTGGGTTTCCTCCCAAGAAGCTCTTGATTTTATATAGCGGCTCGACGATAGTACCTTAACTTTCAATCATTATCTGGGAGCATGCCAATCCGATTTGCGCGACCCCATCCAACGCAAGGGAAGTGATCCTTAAACATCTTTGTTGCATTATCTTGTTGACAAGTTGGCAACACAATATATTTGGTTACCTCCTTCCCCTCACACTCACCAAGGGCTTCAACCAACTTTCCCTCGGTATTGATCATATACACAACTCTAAATTCATCTGGTGGTTTGGTATGTTGGCATACGTTTAATGTAACTTTATCGCTCCTTACACGGAACTTGAGATCCTCGAGCTCCAATCAACCAAAGCTCTCCCGGTTACCAATAGTGGTCAGCCCAAATTGATGGGCACCTCAAGATCAACGTCACAATCCAAAACCACAAAATCGACTGGTAGGATGAACTTGTCCACCTTGACTAGTACATTGAACAATATCCCTACTAGGCATTTAATTGAATGATCGGCCATTAGTAATCTCATTGGTGTAGTCCTAGGGGTACCTAAGCCTAACTTCTTGAAAATCACAAGAGGCATCAAGTTTATACCTGCCCCGAGATCATATAATGCCTTTCAAAACAAAAACACTCCAATAGTACACGGGATAGTGCAGGCTCTCGAGTCTTCCCATTTGGGGGAAATGTTGATTGTCATCACCGCACTTCCACCATCCTTACTTTAACAACTCACTTGTTTTTCAACAGCTCCATCATAAACTTTGCATACCCCAGCATTTGTGTAAGAGCATCAACCAAAGAGATGTTAATGGCTAGTTTGTTGAACATGTTGACAAACTTTTTAAATTGAGCATATTCCTTTTTCTTGGTCCATATCTGAGGGTATAGAGGGAGTCCCTTTGGCAATGACTGTGGCAAACTTGGATCCTCCTCCTCAATATCAATAGCAATTTGAGAAGGAGACTCAGTCTTATCCTTCTCTCCATATGGATCTTCATCATTTTCAATCACATTGGGTGCACTAGTCTTTACCCCAATATTTGGATTCTCGTTAACTTCTTTCTCAATCATGACATCCTTTTGTGTCTAATCCTCATGCTTCACAACAACCTCAATATTTGGATTATTTACCTCACTAATCATGCTTCCACTCCGAGTGACTATTGCCATCACATTGCCATCATTCTTTGGGTTTGCAAGTGTGTCACTTGGAAGGATACCTTTCATACCTGTATTCATTTGTGAGGAGAGGTGGTTCATTTGGGATTCTAGGTGCTTGATAGATACTGAATGGGAGATCACTATTTCGTGAAGAGTGGACACCTCACTTTTTAATTCTTTCACCCCTCTATCGGTTGATTCAACTCTTTTTAAGACTTGAGACAACATGTCCTCAATCTTAGAATGTTCGGGGTTACTCACTATTGGTTGGTAAGGGGACACATCAGCCTTTGGTGGAGGTACATAAGGGTTTTACTATGATGATTGTAATGATCGTCATCTCTTTCACGATCATGCCATGGACTTTCATGGTCTCTAGTCGGCTCCTTATCTCTCCATTGATTTCCTTTGTCCATATTCCAACCTTGGTTCTCATCCCTCGGATGCCAAGGACCTTGGATTGTGCCTTAGTATCTGGGTCGAGAACCTGCCACAATATAACATGCCTCCTCATCCATAGGGGAATACACACCTTCATCATGAGCTCTTGAACCATAGGTCCCCACTGCATTCACACTTTTATTTCTAGCCCCCATCATATGTTTAACCAATAAATCAATTTGCATCAACTTCTTGGCTATTGTTTCTTCTCTCTCCTCTTCTTTTTGGCTCATTTCACTCATCATAATGAAGGAAGTCACCCCTGAGGAACCATCGGCATCTCTAGTATGCCATGCATGATTTGTCTTTATCATCCGCTCTAAGAGAGCTAAAAAAAAATCATATTGTTGATCCATATATGTTCTGTCCCCAAGGTTATTTGCTAAAGATTTGTTCATTGATTCAAACGCTCGATAGAAGCTTTTAAGTAGTACATTGTTAGGCAAACCATGATTCAGACACAATAAGAGCTATTTTTTTAACCTTAGCCATGCTTCATGCAATAGCTCATCCAGTAGTTAGCAAAAATTGGTAATATCATCCCTAAATTGCATCATCCAAGAGGGAGGGAAGAATCACACTAAAATGCCTTAACCAATATGTTCTATGAAGTAATAGATCCCTCAGGGATATCTTCAAGCCAAGCTGTTGCTTCCCCCGTAAAGGAGAATTAGAACAACTAGAGCCGGATAGACTCTTGAGAAATATGGTTGATGTTGAAGGGTTGACATATCTCAGTGAAGTTTCAAATATGTAGTTTGGCGCCCTCATGCTCTAAATAAACCACATATCTGAATCAAGTGGAGCATAGTGCTCGTAACATAAAATACGACGTTTCCAACAATAGGGGGTAGGCGGATTGCACCTACGCCACCATGTACTATGGGTTCATGGTCTGCATCTATAAATCAATCTACGCTTTCTTGGTCACCTACTTCACTCATGGGCACCCTGTCCAAAAAATCACAAACAACAAAAAGGTAAAAATGAACAAACACTCAACAAGGTGAACTTAAATGATAATCAATTGGCAACTCAAAAATCACTCCCCCGGCAACGGTGCCCTTTTTTATGATGCTCAAAAGCACTCTTCCAAAGGAGGTGTCAGCAATTGTCAAGCAAAACAAAATTAACCCAATGGATGGTTGGGGTCAAATCCATGGATAGTGGAGTAATGATTTTCTAAGAGATCATTGAGAAATAATCACTTAGAGAGTAAATGCTCATACAACTTAAAAGTAAAGATTGGGGTAATTGTAAAGGGAAATTTACGTATCAACTTTGATTTCAACACAAAAGCATAATGTAAACACAAGAGTTGTGATCAATGAGAAGGAGCCTAGGGGTATGCTTCCGATGGGGTTCTACAAAGGGTTAGGGTACATGATTAATCATGCAAATTCTCGATTAATGATATGGGTAGCATTTGTTTTAGTGATATTTGGTAATCTCTCGATCCTCCAAATATATATCCTATGGTCTTTGATCAAGCACCATAGTTTTAACATAAACCAACCAATTCAATTGCTTGGGGAATTCATATTATTTATAGGTTACACTCTTAGATGAGAGTTGATACTCCAAAATTACACCTTACTTAAGAAGTATAAGCGGTCATTATGAAATATAGAACCCAACAAAGGTTGGGGTCGAATCCCACAGGGAATATGGTAAAAATTAAGTCATAAGTAGTTTAAATGACTATTTGTCAATAATTTCTGGAAAGGTGCAGGGGTTTTATAACGATCAACGTTGTTTAATCTTTGGCTAATTCAATTAGAAAATAACAAATTTTAATGAGTAAAAATCAATAGACGAAGCAAACTAGTGGTGTGTTCATCATGACTTTACAACAAATTTGGGTTAACTTTGGTAACGGATTCACTTCGTACATCTAATGTAAGGCAATTGAATAAAAATGTACGCCTAAATATTTCTCAACCCAATCAGACGATTTTCCCTTCAATTCATTCAAACTTAAAAAGATAAAAGTAAGAAACTCAATTTTAGCCTCAAGTAGATTAATATCTCTAGAGCATTACTCATTAGATGGAGGTTAGAAACTCCAAATCCTCATTGTTAAACCTTTTTCCTAGCTTTTAACCTCTTATTTCAAGCAAGTCAAACCTAGGGCTTGTTATAATGTTTGCAACCATTAGAAATCTGTAAAAATAAAAGGATAACAACACAATAATGTATATAGTATGAATCCAATACCAAATCAACCCTAATTCATTATTTTACCATGGATCCCACAACCTTAGTTGTGGGATTTTAGCCACTCATGCTTTTAGAAGAAGAGAAAGAAATAATATTCATGAACAGAAGAAGATTATGAAAATAAACTTTGATTCTTCACTAAAACATGAGCAACAATTCCCAAAACAATGATTCCCCGGAAAGTAGCATATGTTTGTCGCTATATGCATTCAAAAGTGAAGGAAAAAATATCCCCCGATGAATAATTAATATTTCAGCCCTAATACTTGGTATTTACAATTGTCCAGGAAATTTAAAACCAAAAATAGAATTCGGATTTTCCATCTTATACTTGATGGCTTGGCTGACGAACCGCCAGGCTTGTGACGACTCATCACTTGAGCCATCACAACTTCCAGTGAGTTGACGTTTCTGCCCAGCCGAGTTTTTTGGTAAGTCGTCAGGCCTGTGATGACTTACATGTAAATAGTGGTAAGTCATCGGACCTGTGATGACTTGCTGGTAAATCATGGTAAGTCATCGGTCCTGTGATGACTTGCTGGGTGAAATTCTTTATTCTGCCTTATCTTGATGAGTTGGGTGATGACTCATCAAACATGTGATGATTAGTCACTTGTCTTGTCACCCTTACAAAAAGACCTCCTTAGTGCAAAAATCCATCTTTCAAGTCTTGGTTTATTTTTCCTGCAATCTAAGAACATACACCATCAAATTTAACAATGGTTTCTCGAAAACTTGCATCTATTCTAGATCAAAGGAGTCAAATGTGTCATAGAATGTATGTACATCAACACCCTCAACTTAGAACGTTTTCTTGTTCTCAAGCAACATGAAAACACAAATAGAATAGACGACTCAACTAGAAGAAACACAAAATGGATCTCTAGCAATCAATGGTCATTTAACATTTAAACCATATTCAACCACTCCCTCATAATCCAAAGTATTTGAAATGCTAACTAGTAGGGATCCAAGAATGTCATTCTGATATGATAGAGCCCCTTACATACACACACAACAGTTATCCCAACAGTCAATAGACGATAATAATTTCCCAGTGCCCTCACTACAAAGAAGTCCCACACTTAAGATTTGTGACTAAGGAAGCTACACTCAAACTCGCAAAGGATTTCAAACAATGCACATGCGATACCATATGCTTGCCCTTGCTATTCCATTTCAATTCTTCAGACAGTCGATCAGGATCATTACAGGACTTATTTCATCTTGTAATGAGGCTTCAGTTGTAGGTAGGATACATTTGGAAAATAGTGACTAAACCCTTCTTGGAACCACCGAGATACTACTTCCACTCCAGCTTATTTGTTCCACTTTTATTCACCTTTGACTCTGCTATTTTTGGCTACAGGTGCAACCATCTTATAACTTGACTACTCTTTTTCTTTCTTTTTCACTATTTTTTTCTTTTTCTTTGGTTTCCTTTCTTTTTCATATGCACACACATGCGCTTTCTATGCTATCACTGTTGACACTCAATTTTTGCCCTCCACATTCATAATTAATTTCAAGCTTCTATCCTCTTTAAACAATTTTGAAGTAATTAAAAAAATTTAAGTTATTTAAAGTTAATTGGAGGTTAATTTAGTAATTTTATGTGAAATATGTATAATCTATATTTACTTATATAGAAGTATATAATTTTTACTTAAAGAAATATTTTGAAAATTATTTTAAATGAAAATCATGCTTTAAGTTGAAATTACTACATTTTCCTCAAAATTAATTTTAAAATCAAGAAATAATTGTATGATTAATTCATTGATTTTGAGCGGATTAGTTATGTTTTATAAAATAATTATTCTTAATTGTTAAAGCTAGAAGCTCTTTTAATTAGTTAAGAATTTAATTTGTTTCATTTCAATTTTAGCCTAAACTCCCTAATCTTATCGTTTGGCTATGATTAAAAATAATTTGGTTACCATTTCAATCAAATCTTGCCACATTTACAATAATGTGGCCAAATCTTAATTAATTGTGTTCCCTTCCTTATTAGTTCTATCAGCCTAAATCCACACTATACCCGAGCCCATTTTCCCTCTATTACCCTAATTATACTCAGCATATACACACACACAATTATTCTTTCTCCCTCTACTCTCACGCACCTCATACGACCCCCAATTTCCCAGAAAGACCGTGGCATACTATTTGACGTGCAACAACTCACCTCCACTTCATTTTCTTCATCGTTTGCAATGTTTCCAAATGAACCCTAATGTTCCCAAATTTCTCAATGCAGAAGCTACAACACCAAAATGACCCCAACAATCATCTAAGCTCCAGCTAAATCCTTTCGTCTCCATGAAAGAAGCATTGGCCAAGTTGAAGCTTCTAGAAAAGCCGTATGTGGTGATTTATCTGCAAAATCCGTGAATCTTTGTACAAATTTTGTACAAATCTTCTTGCTTGCCAAGAAATTTGAATTCAAAATTTCAATTTCATCAAGTGATTTCCCATATAACCCCCTCTGTTCCCCCCCCCCCCCTTCAATTTCACCCAGAAATTTCCTATATAAACCTCTTCCTCCAACGGATAGAAGATCAAGCTGGCTTTTGGGGAAAATTTTGGGAATTCTGAAGGAGCATTCCTCGAATCTCACATAACCAAGAAGTTTCAGAGGAAACACACACAAAAGGTCAAATTTTGGCAAAATTATTTCGAGTTTCGGTGTGGAGGAACGTTTCTGATAAAGGCTCGAAGTCCTAGTCGCTACTCTCAAACAGGTAATGCCTCCATTTAATTTATTATTTTTGGTCTGATTCACTTGGTTTGTTGATGTTGGAATCGCTGATTTATTTTAAGACTTTTGGTTTAATTTTGGTCTTTCTTTGCAAATGAGGTTAAATCTGATTGTTGAACTGTTGGTATGAGCCTTAAGCTTAAGTGTTTGGGATTTTCATTCGTTGGCATAAGCAGTGTGTTGTGTATTTTTAGCGGTCAAGGATAATTGTGTTGTCTCTATTAGTGTCGTAATTTAAACTTATTGCTAAGTTGAGGATTCCCCAGGTATTTTTTCTTGACTTATGACATCAAGTGTAATCTGTTGAGGAGGGGATGAAGCCATTTATTAGTTTTCTTCTCGAATTAGGACTTGAAGATGAAGGGGAATAGTCTGATTATCTACCTTCATCTTTAAAAAATCCACTGTCAAAGATGCTTGAAGAAATGCAGTTTTGATCTTCTTTTGATTCATTGTCTCATGGATGGTTTATTTGAAGTTAATGAATGGAAGTAAATATGATCAATCGTAATAAAAATGCAAATCGGTTGTGTTGTTTCCATGAGTGTGGTTTTTTGCCAATTTTCGAGTAAAATCTCCTTGGTTCACAATACCAAGAGATATTTATAAGTTGATTCTTGGGACTACTTCATAGTTCTACCCAAAGATCAAAATAATTGAACAAGATAATTCCATAGTCATCTGAGTCTTATTTTTTTAGTAAGTTCGTGAAGTTCCTCAAATCAGGATAGATTTCCTGGTGGAATTTGGTGCCAGGAGAAAGGAAAAGCCTACTTGTTAGAGAGCATCTTCTTCGAGTTAATTCAACTGCTCTTGCTTATATATTTTTTTTCTTTTTTTGATGGGCTTAATCAGTCGATTGGAAATCAAAAGTTGTTGGTTGTGTTGTAATAGTTTCTCTCATCGGCCAGCAATTGCATCAAACACAGACTCAGAAGTAACCAAACCGTCGACAGTCAGCCACCGTCACGGTTGTTCTACCTCCCCTGCTGTGTCTCGCGCCACCAATAATGACATCGCCCATCACTACACGCCACCGGTGGACCACCCACCACCACCACCGGTGACCTCATTCCAACGACCAGCGACCAAAGACCACACCAGATTTTACCAACAAGATTATTTGCTAGAAATAGTTTGCTTGAAAAGATCGGGGACTGGATCCGCTGTCACTTGCCAACCACAGACCGTCGACCACTGTCACTCACCACCGATGAAATCCTCTATCTCCGGCGATGTTCTCCGACAGTCATTTTCATTGCTGACCATCACCGTCAGCTCTGCACTGGCCAGATCTGTTCTGACAAGATCTGCTTCTTGCTCTTGCTTTCTTCTCCTTTCTTTGTTTTATTTTGTATCTTCTTCTTATTGCAGGTTCAGTTTCAACATTAGATCTAGCATAAATTTTGGCGATCAACCATCTTCCGGTGAACAACAATATTCCAGCGACTAATTTTGACACCTTATTTTGCTGGAATCCAACCACTATAGCAAGCAGATCCTCCTCCTCTCCTCCCAACTTGACCCTGATGACTTCTATCCCTGGTCTTTATTTTTGCTCTCAGTATTTGACATTTGCTTAGATTTTTATCACGTTCTTGATAGCTGATTTAGCTTGAAATTTCTACCATTGCTTTATCACTCGTTGACTAGTTCTATCTTTTATTGATTTTGGCGTGTATTGTATTTTGGAAACAAATTATTTGCTCTATATCTTCCTGTCTTATTCCCTCTTCGTCGAGCCTAGGATATCGTGTTTGGTAGTATAGTTCTTAATTATTCTTGGTTCTTGTTCATTGTTTTTCTAGACTTTTTCCTGTCTCGTGTACCTCATTTTGATTTTCTTGTGTTATAGTTATTTATTATAGAGTAGTTGGTGGAGTTGGTTTATCCCTGTTTACAACACACATTTCTAGTGGCTTTGGTGGATGATGGTCAAGTAAGGTCATATCATCAGTCGCAATCGAGTTTGGGAGTAGGGTTAGGGTTAGGGGTGGGGTCAGGGGTGGGGGTGGGGGCAGGGGTGGGGGGCAGGAGAGGTAAGGGGGTTAAGGGAGTATCAAGGTTGAGAATAGGGTCTTGGAACATAGGGACTTTATCCAGAAAGTCCATAGAGCTAGTGAAGGTTCTAAGGAAGAGGAGGATTAGCATAGCGTATGTACAGTAAACTAAATAGGTGGGCACTAAGGCGCGGGAGGTATACGGGTATAAGTAGTAGTACTCAGGAGGTGTGAGGAATAGGAATGGGGTAGGTATCTTAGTTGATGAAGAGTTGATAGAGTAAGTGGTAGAGGTTAGGAGGGTCAACTATAGGCTGATGTCGATTAAGTTAGTCATTGGTGGGTCTACTTTTAACATTACTAGTACATACGCACCATAAGTAGGCTTGGATGAGGAGGAGAAGAAATGCCTTTGGGAGGTCTTGGATGAGGTGGTGGGAGGTTTGCCTAACACTGAGAAGCTTTTCATAGGAGAGAACTTCAATGTGTACATTGAGGGGTTATGATGATGTGCATGGAGGCTTTGGTTTCGGGGATAGGAATGAAGGGGGAGCCTCACTCTTCAATTTCGCTAGAGCCTTTGGGTTGCGAGTAGCTAATTCAAGTTTCCTAATGAAGGATACGCACTTGGTTACCTTCCGTAGTTCGGTGGCCAAGACTCAGATAGACTTTTTTCTCCATAGAAAAAGTGATAGAGGTCTCTGTAAAGACTATAAGGTTATCCCAAGTGAGAATCTTTTGACCCAACATAAGCTTTTAGTGATGGATTTAGAGATCAAGAAGGAGAAAAAGAAGAGGATTGTAGATGACTGGTCAAAGGATTAAATGGGGTAGCCTTACTATGGCCAGTACACTAGAGATAGGGGAGAAGTTGATAGCTATGGGGGCTTGGGAGAGTAGTGGGGATATGGACAATAGGTGGGATACGACTGCTAGTTGCATAAGGGAGATGTCTAGAGTGGTGTTGGGCGTCTTGAGAGGTCGTTCTGGCAAGCATCGAGGGTCTGGTGGTGGAATGGAGATGTAAAATGGAAGGTGGAGGCAAAAAAGGAGGCATACACGAAGTTGGTAGAGAGTAAGGATGAGGAGGAGAAGCGAATGAATAGGGATGTGTATAAGATAGCTAGGAAGGAGGCTAAGTTAGCGGTTATGGCGGCTAAAATTGCAGCCTTTGAAAGCTTATACACGTCATTAGAGGATAAAAGTGGGGATAAGAAGTTATACAAGCTATCAAAGGCTAGAGATAGGAAGACTCGGGACCTTGACCTAGTGAAGTACATCAAGGACGAAGATGGCAAAGTACTAGTAGATGAGGTACTCATTAGAAGGAGGTGGCAGTCTTACTTCCATGGACTCTTGAACGAAGAGGAGGAAAAAGGCTTTGTGCTGGGAGATTTAGAACACTCAGAGAGGCGTCGTGACTATAGTTATTGTAGGCATATTAAGGTTGAGGAGGTTAAGATTGTGATTCATAGGATGCGTAGGGGTAGGGCGACGGGGCCTGATGAGATTCACGTTGATTTATGGAAGAGCTCGGGTGGGGCAGGTGTGGAGTGGCTAACCGGGTTGTTTAATGGTATTTTCACAATGGAAAAGATGCCAGAATCTTGGAGATGGAGCACGATGATTCCTTTGTATAAGAACAAGGGTGATATTCAGAGTTGCAACAACTATAGGGGTATCAAATTGCTAAGCCACACTATGAAGGTCTGGGAGAGGATGGTGGAGTTGAGGTTGAGACAGACCGTGCTTATTTTTGAGAACTAGTTTGGATTTATGTCAGGACGCTTGACTACGGAAGCTATTTATCTCCTTAGAAAACTGGTGGAGCAGTATAGGGAAAGTAAGCAGAACTTGCACATGGTGTTCATCGATTTAGAAAAGGTGTACGATAAAGTCCCTAGAGAGGTTCTTTGGAGGTGTTTGGAGGCTCGAGGTGTACCTGTGGCATACACTAGATCAATTACAGACATGTACGAGGGGTCCAAGACTCATGTTAGAACTATGCAAGGAGATTCAGAGCACTTTCCCGTGTTGATGGGGTTGCACTAGGGATCGACTCTTAGCCCTTTTATATTTGCCTTGGTAATAGATGTATTGACGCGACAAATACAAGGTGAGGTGCCATGGTGTATGTTATTTGCAGATGATATTGTTTTGGTTGATAAGACTCGCGTAGGAGTTAATGCTAAGTTAGAGGTTTGGAGACAGACCCTCGAGTCTAAAGGGTTTAGGTTGAGCAGGACCAAGACTGAATATATGGAGTGCAAGTTCAGTGAGGAGACTCATGATAATGACGTGGAAGTGAAGTTGGATACATAGGTCATCCAAAAGAGAGGGAGTTTCAAGTATCTTGGGTCTATTACCTAGGAAATGGAGAGATTGATGAGGATGTCACTCCCTGTATTGGTGTTGGGTGAATGAAATGGAGGCTCTCATCTGGAGTCTTGTGTGATAAGAAGGTACCTACTAAACTTAAAGGCAAGTTCTACAGAGTGATGGTTTGACAAGCTTTGTTTTATGAAGTAAAGTGTTAGCCAGTTAAGAACTCCCATATTCAAAAGATGAAGGTGGCGGAGATGAGGATATTGCGATGGATGTGTGTGTTTACTAGGAGAGATAGGATTAGGAATGAGGATATCTAAGATAAGGTGGGTTGGCATCAGTGGAGGATAAGATGCGGGAAGCGAGGTTGAGATGGTTCGTACATGTGAGGAAGAGAGAAATGGATGCCCAGTGCAGAGGTGTGAGAGGTTGGATATGGATGGTTTCAGGAGAGGAAGAGGTAGACCAAAGAAGTATTGGGGAGAGATGATTATAAAAGACTTAGCGGAGTTGTAGCTTACCGAGGACATGACCCTAGATAGGAAGGTGTGGAGGACGCAGATTAGGGTAGAAGGATAGTAGGTAGGAGTGTGTCTATGCTAGTAGGTAGGAGTGTTTTTCCTTGTTATCCCGACTAGTAATCGTAGTGCTACATTAGTAGTTTCTTGTTCTTGGATTCCTCGTAGTATTATTTTGTGGTAGTGCTCTATTTCTATCTATTGTCTGTTACTACATATAACTACCTATTATCTCTTGTATTTTTATCGTGTATTTTTATCTTGTATCTTTATTACATCTTTTTTAGCCTATTTTTAGACTATTTTTGTCTTGATCCAGGGGTCTATCAGAAACAGCCTCCTTACCTCACCTCTGAGGTAGAGGTACGGACTGCGTACACTCTACCATCCCCAGACCCCATATTGTGAGAATACATTGGGTGTATTGTTGTTGTTATTGTTTATGGGCTTAATAAGTCCCTGTTTTGATTTCATAGTCTATCTTGGTCGCATGTTGTTGTCCATATCATAAGACTAAATAGCCTCACTATGACATGTGATCGTGCGGGAAACTTGGGATGTGCTACTTCTATAGAATCCCTCATTTAGTGCAACTTATTTGCTGGATCGATTTTGGGTGTCGAATCTTTCTCTTGTATGGTAGGCCGAGGTCTAGGAAGGTGAGTGAGAGAGTTTAGGAGTAGTTGAGTTCTAGAGAGAGCCTTGAGTTTACCAACTCGGTTCTCTTAAGGTGCTCCTAAACCCAAATTCTTTGAATTAAATTTTTGGGTCTCATAGTTCCAGATTAGGTTGACATTTTTGCTTCATTATGAACCTTCACTTCTAATAAATTAATTGAGCCTATTTTCATATAGATTTGTGTTTAAATATTTTTTTTGTTTCATTCTAAAACTCTAATAAGTTGGAACATAAATTGATTTATGTGTATCTTTTCATGCTTGTGTGTTGTTTTATCTTCAAAAGTGTGTGACATTCTCTATGGTATAAATTCTATTGAATAAATGATAAATCCCCTCTTGATTGGAATGCCCAACTGTTGGCCTATTGATTTCGTATGACTGAATTCCATAGTTTTTTAAATCTATTTTCTCTAACGAGAAGCATGATCATACTTTTTTTTGAGTCTTTTCCTCCACTTTGATTAAGCATGACTTAATTAAAGATATTAATTATTATTCCTTTGTTTGATGCATGTGATTCGGACGAGGTCATAACGGACTCCACCCTTTTGCATTCTGATGGGCCAAAGCCCAATCTCAAATTGAGTCTTCCTTATCCAGTCCCACCGGGACTAATTTGAAGTCAAGAAAGAAAAGAGAGTCCATTTGCCTAAGTACTAATGGACACGAAAGAAAAGCTAAAATAAAGGTTCAAAGCCAAAGATGGAGCTGAAAATGGGCTTAACCCAATTAAATTTGGTAGTCCAAAATGGATAATTTGTAGGGGATTGAGCCTAAGTGCCTAAACCCAACTTCTTTCCTCTCTTTTAATTACTTGTATAATTTTAGAATCTTATTTGTATAAATTCTAACATTTTATTTAACTTAGTTTGTTTCCCATTAAGAATACTATTGTCTCTTTTCTGACAAATTTATCATTTTATTAATCAATCGACTTCGAAAATTAGTTCTTTAAAAATTGTCACTTAATTCATTCCCTTGAAATTTCATTCAAATCGCTCAATATCTTTCAATTGCGGATTTTCTCCTAAAAAAGAATAAATCTTCTTTTAAAATAAATTCTCACCTTTTTCACAGGTTAGTCAAATAAAAATAGGTTAGAAAATAACCAGATAACCGCGTGTTAGCGGATATTTCGAGTGCTTTAAAATCCTTCTCAAAATATTAATATGAACTTCTTACCTGGATTTCTTAAATTCAAAGATTTTTATCTGTTTTAAATCTTTCGAATATTTTCAAAGGTTTTGTTTATTTTACCTAAAAAATAAAGTGGCGGCTCTGTTTGGATTATATTGAGAATTTTATAAGTTTTCAAGTTTAATTAAAGTCAAAAATTATTTCAAAACGAAGTTGTTTTTTCTTTTCAAAAAGAAGGAAAAATTCAATAAAACAGAAATGGCGACCCTGCTGAAAAATTTAACCAAGTTCTAACCAAAATATTTTTTAACTTATTTGCCTTATTTGACTAACTATTCGGGAATGTAATAATTTTAATTTTTGCACTTATTTTCTTATGTGTTTAATTCTCATAAAATATGAATTGTTGCATTTATGGCATACAGGTTTCGCCAAATGGTAAAATTAGAATGCATCAGGAAAAAGAGATTACGCGTGCATTTGCGTTTGCTTCCACTTAAAAAACTAAAATTCTCGAAATAATGAGCAATTAGTTAGTTCCAGGTTGGTCGAGACTTGTTCATTGTTTCAGCCCACAGTTGTCCACTCGGGTTTCGAGTCTCTTTTCAAAACCCACTCTAGTCAAATTAGCTTAGAGCGAAGCCCAATTCCTAAAATAGGCATTGACCTAAGTTAACCCGGTATCTCAGAGGTATCGGGCCCATTAGTGAGACCACCTTGAGTCGAAAAGGCCCCCCAGTCCAAAAAGACGATCATACCTTTATGTGCTATTCGAAAGATGTATATGTTGGCAGAATTATATTGTTGTCCCCGAAATGAGATATCTAACTGGTTGTTTATTTTGTAGGATGTCTAGTCTCCTCAAGTTTGAAATGGTCGCGAGTCCTCGTGTGCAACTTTAAATGTGGTGGTATTGTTTCACCGAGACTCAGTGTCAAAATGTGGGTACGCATTTGGGACACTTACTGATGTGACGCTAATTTACGCCACTTTCGACTCCTTTTTACTAAGAACAATCGTACGTTTTCAAGCAACCATTGTTGTTTTTGATGTTTTTATGTTGTATTTGTAGGAAATGGAAGCAAACACGAAAACGGAAGAAAATACGAGAAAAACGAAGTTCTGCCTAAGAGTGACGGCCTGAGTGACGGGCCGTCACACATGTGACGGTCCGTGTCCGTCACTGGGACCGTCACACCAAGGCAGACTTCCAGGCGGCACCACTGCCTAGCAGTGACGGTCCAGGCGACGGTCCGTCACTGCCTTGACGGTCCGTCAGCCTGACCGTCACGCTTAGGCAGTGACTCAGGCGGCGACCCGCGTTTTTGGGGATTCCTAGCCCGTTTTGGATTTGGTTTCTTTGACTCCTATAAATACCCTATGTTAGGTTTATGTTAGAAATTATTCTCCCATTATTTCAAACACGTTTTTAGTTAGTTTTCGAGAGCAAGAACACGATTCTTGAATTAACATTATTGTTCTTGATTCGTTCTTGAGTTCTTGGTTTTTATTGTTCTTGGATACTTGAAGATTGTTCTCAATATATTGTAAGGATCTCGTTTCTTTATTATTTTATGAACATGACTTTCTTCTTTTCATCTTCGAGCATGAGGAACTAAAACTCCCGCAACTAGGGTTGTGGGAGCCATGGCAAACATAGCAATATAGATTCCGGGTAGCGTTGGGTTCGATATATGTATTGTCACGTTGTTAATCATACTTTATGTCACGTTTTCTAGTGGTTGCAAACATTAGAACATGCCTAGGTTTAGTTTGCTTGAGTAAAGAGATTTAAACCGGGAAAACTTGATTAAACAACAAGGATTCGAGACTACAAACTCTCGTCTTAAAGAATAATGCCGTAACTGGATTACTCTACTTGATGTTAGGATTGCTAAGCTAAAAAGTACATCTTTTCGAGGTCGAAAGAATAGAAAAGGAAATTTGTTTATTCGGTCGAGAGACGTTTAGACGATACAATTGGCGCAATCACATCGTGACAATCATATAGAAAGAACCCGGTTAAGCCTAGAATCGACATTGTTACAACGCCATGGTAAACACATCCCTAGTTCATTCTCTCCTACTGATTTAAACCCCCTATGTTTATTATTGTTTTGTTTACAATTTGATTACAAAACCCCCCCTTATTTACTGGAATCGATTGACAACTAGTCACTTAATTCACCAAAGACTTAATCATCACCATATTCTCTGTGGGATTCGACCCCAACCTTGTTGGGTTATATATTTGACAACGATCGCTTACGCTTCTTAAATAGAGGTGTAGTTTGAGCGTTATCAAAAATGGCGCCGTTGCCGGGGAATACGGTTTTTGATTAAGTTTGGTGTTTATTTGACTTTTTGTTATAATTTCCTGCTTTACGTTTGTTTGTTGTTTTTGTTTTGACAGGGTACAAAGTTGTGCATGCATAATACCCGAAGTTCGGGGAAACAAATTATACCTTACGACCCCGAACTTGCTAGAACATTGAGGCAGAACATGGCCGCACAACTAGAGGCAGCAAGGCTCGCTGCTGAACTGCAGGCCCAACAAAACCTGAATGCTGGTGGTCTGCAGGACGATGGTGCACGGAATGATGATGAGCTTGATTTAGATGGAGCTGGCGCGACGGGCGCCATTATTGTTCCACCGCTACCGCCCGGAGCCAAGTTCAACATCACTAGCACGATGATACAGCTGTTGAACTTGAGAGGAGTGTTTCGCGGTGTTGCTGGCAACGATGCAAACCAGCACTTGATGAACTTCGTGGGCATATGCAAATCATTCGAGCTGCCAGGCGTGAGTCAGACAGCGATCAGGCTCAGGTTGTTTCCGTTGTCTCTGTCTGATGAGGCAGCATTGTGGTTGACAGAATTGGCCCCCGACTCTATCGCAACGTGGGGAGAGTTGAGAGAAGCTTTCCTAGAAAGGTTCTTTCCTCCCTCTCGGATGATACAGTTGAGGGATGAGATTAGTAACTTCAGGCAGCAACCACACGAAGCACTGCACGAGACTTGGTTGCGATTTAAGAAGAAGCTGGCACAGTGCCCGAACCATCAATTGGCCGACAACGTCTTGATGCAGACATTCTATAGGGCATTAAATTCGGCTACAAAGCCGACGTTAGACAACGCAGCAGGTGGTGCATTCATGGGACTTTCTTTTGCTGAGGCCACAACTACGTTGGACAGGCTCACCAAGACCAACAGAGCCTGGCATACACGAGATTCAGAGGTTGCAGCTAGCACCTACACAGTTGGTATGTCAGCTGAGCAGCGTAGGAAAGAGGAGGAACGCGACCAAGACATGGCGCACCTGAAAACACAGTTAGATCTCCTGACAAAGCACTTGACGTCAGGAAGTATGGAGAAGGTACAGGTTGCCAGTTCCCAAGGTATAGAAACTGAGGACGTGAATTATGTGGGGGGTTTCCAGGCCAATGGCCAAGGAACCAAGGTCGGAACTATCCAAACCACTATGAGAATGGTGGCTACAAAAATCGCGACCAAGGAAGCTGGAGGAACAACACCGATAGAGGTGGGTTGTATATACCACCTAGCAATCGGGACAAAGCAGGCAGCGAGGCTGAGACATCCAAACTTGAGAATATGATGGCGAAGATGCTGCTTAAGCTGGAATCGATTGACAACTAGTCACTTAATTCACCAAAGACTTAATCATCACCATATTCTCTGTGGGATTCGACCCCAACCTTGTTGGGTTATATATTTGACAACGATCGCTTACGCTTCTTAAATAGAGGTGTAGTTTGAGCGTTATCACTTACCATCACTGATGAGAATGAAAGGATGTCCTTAGTTAATACAGGCCCTCATCGGTCATTGGGACAATGATAGGATGGTTTTCAGGTTTGGATCTGTCGACTTAACACAAACTATAGAAGAAATACGAGATTTCTTCAATGGTGTTGGAAATGTCGCTAAAAGGAGGCTATATTCCGAACAAATGTGCTTATACCAAACAAACCAACAATAGGGGAGATAGAGAAAAATGCTTAAGTTGCATGAATATGCATGTAATTGGATAGGAAATCCAACTGTTTCTTTTCAGAACATGTACCTACGTTTTGGCGTTAAGGAAGGGTTTCTGAACTATTAAAATGAATATATATCTTACAAAGATTGGGATGACACTAGGACTTTGGAATTTTCCATTGCCTTCTTAGGGACGATGGTGTTTCCTCAAAATTTGAATCACGCCATCAACACTCGAGTTATCATGGTAGCCAATACTATCTTTCACGGCCTTAAAAAGGATGGAAAAGTCAAATACTTTCGATTGGTGCCCGTCATCATGTGAGATATCTATCAGTCTTTGGGAAGGTGTCGAAGTGGGCATGGATTCTTTTAGGGATGCAATCTGCTTCTCCAAATATGGATTCTGAGTCATGTGATTCTAGAAGATGCGCCACCTGAACTTCCTTCATTCGAGGGAAAAGACAGAATCATGAATTTCAACAAGAATGTAGAGGATGAACAAATAAGTCTAGAAATGTCAAAAGGGGAATAAGCTCGGATCTTTGAAGGGATAAGGGAGGATAATATCCAATGGATGCCATATCATTTTTTTCCAAAGTCATCATCATCGGAAGCGAAAGAATGACCTTCTTACCGGTCCTTGGGATTCAGGGAATTCGACCTTATGTCCCCCAAAGAGTCATGAGACAGTTCGGAAGAATGCAAACTAAAATTAAAAATGGTCATATGAGAGTGTATGTTGTCGATTACAGTGATGAAAAACCCCCGCTAGCAGCAGAGATCTTCTAGATTCAAGAATCAACCATTAGACCACGGTCAAGAGTGATGATGTGTGGCCTTCTAGATTCAGGTTGGGAGGAAAGCTAATCACTCTCAAAGTTCACTCCCAAGAGTATGCCAAAAATCAAAAAGTGATCTTCTGTTCAGAAATTTATGAAACATTAAAATCTATGGGAGTGCTTCATCCCAACCAATCTGAGGGATTCGGCACAAGGAGTGTGCCTATCATCCACGTCAAAAAGGGAATACAACTGATAAATGAAATGCCTTGAGAGCAAAAGTTTATCATATGATTTGCAGTGGCCAGATAAGCCACCCGTGGGTTCCCAGAACTATCCTCGCATGTGACCAAGTTGGTCCTGGCATACCAATCACCGAAGATGTGTCAGTTCACCGTTATGATTTTACAGTCTTTCAGGACACCTACTATGAGATCTATGCTAAGTTTGTTTAAGCCAAGGTTTTAAAGCCAGTGCAAAGAAAGCCAAGAAAGATGTCTAGGGCTTGGCGCCATGGAAAGGAGATTTGCCATGACATCGATACTTGCCGCAACTTTTGAGTTGACTTGGAATATCTCATTTATATGGGAAAAATTGAGTTAGAGTTCCCACCTTATCATCCTTGAAGATGATGATCGAGAAGTGTCTAGAAAACCTGCCACTATCCAAATAAAGCTTCAAAAGTAGCAAAGTATTTATTTTTGAGTTGTTACCTTTATGTCATTTTTACTTTCCCCTTCTAATCGACGATAGTGGATGAATGAAATGAAATGAAGATGAACTTATTTATTACCTATTCAAACTATGTAGGGCCTGAATTCTCCTTCGTGAGATACGTAGGCATCTTATCAAGGCTCGACCCCTATCTTTAAGAAATTTTCATTTCCCCCACTTCGAGGAAAGTGCCAAAAGGATTCGAAAATGCAACAGACAAAGTATCAGAAGACGAAGGCTCAAGCAAGTTGACTTTCTTGATGAAATTTACTTATCCGAAATCGATGGGAAAATTTCTGTCCATTGAACCTTCGAGTCAATAATTACCCATGGATCCATTTACCTTGACGAAAAATAACTTTTATGTGCTTAAAGCAATTCTTATGTGTTTATTTTCAGTCAGATATCTTGTGTTGATTGCCACTAATGGAATCTAACTCATTTGCCTTTGAGTTGTTTTCATTTCAACATGTAATAGAAATTAATATGTGTCGATAAAATTGTCCGAACACCCTTACTTCACCTGCTTAAAGGCACACATAGATTCCTCCTCTAACCATCACTTCTCTAAGGGCAAAATGACTGATAGAGAAGAAGAGAATGCTTTGGCCATAAGAGACATTGTTATTGCTGAACAGAGTGAAATGATTGCCGAACTTACAAGAAAGTTGGAAAAGATGGAAGAGGAGGTTCAGAAATCCAAAGACAAGGAGAGCTTGGCTATCGCTGCTAATACCCCAACTTCGGCAACTCCCAGCCCCCTCTCCGAATCCCTCCGTTCAATTCTCCATTCACCGAAAACCATCTAAGAGATGCCCCTTATGCCTCCATCCCTAGACCTTCCAATGAACCTATCTCTAATAACCCTCCCCATAATGGATCCTTATACCAAATCCATACTCCCCTTATCCAACACACTAACAAAAACAACAACCCAAATGCCTACAATCGACAAAACCTCCCCCCAAATTACCAAAATACACCACAAATACCTACAATTCTCAAAGTAACCACCCCAACATCATCAATCCATAGAACTATACCTCTACATACCTAAATACCATCCCACATGTCCAGCCTTTATATATTGAGAATATGCCACCTCCTGCTTTTTGTGCCATGGTAGAACCCTATACTTTTCTCCCAGAGAATGTTGAGCTTGATCATTATGAGAAGAAGGAGAAGGAGTTAAAGTCAGCAGAAGAGAAGCGTGATCATGACTTGACACGGATGAAAGAGAAAATACCCAGGATCAGGGAGTCCCGTGGCCGATCTGATAAAAGAGGATATGATTATGATGACCTCTACATTCACCCAGATTTGGATCTGTTGTAGGGATTTAAAATTCTCAAATTTGAGACATTCAATGATACGGCAAATCCTGATGCTCATCTGTGAAGCTACTGCGACTAAATGGTGGGTGCAAGAAAGAATGAAGCTTTGTTGATGAGGCTTTTTAGCCGGAGTTTGAGTAGGGAAAATTTGGAGTGGTTCACCACCCAAGAGTTAAAGAAATGGTCTAGATGGAGTGACCTAGCTAGGGATTTCGCTCAGAGGTTTGCGTACAATGTGGAAGTTGTTCCGGACCAGTACTCTCTGAATCGAATCAAACAAAAGTCAAATGAGCACTTCCGCGACTATGCTTATTGATAGAGGAAAGAGGCAGTGAGAGTTTGTCCTCCCATAATCAAAGAAGAAATTAGCGCAGTGTTTATGCGCTCTCAAGGATTTTAATTCTATGATAAGATGATATTGGCAGTTAAGTCCAAGTTCGTTGATTTAGTTCAAATTGGAAAAATTATCGAGGAAGGCCTTCGGAGTGGTAAGATTGTCAAAGTCTCAGCACCATCAGGATCAGCAGGGTTTCCTAGAAAGAATAAAAAGGATGTGTTTCAGTATCCTCTAGTCCAAGCATAAGATCCAAAAAGCCTTTTGGAGCATATTACATGAAAATACTTGTGCCATCGACCCCTCCCTCAGCTCCACAAAATCCTCAACTCATTTTCTATACTCAACCTATTTACCAAGATCCACTACCAAATATACAGACTATTTACCAAACTCCACAACCAAATGTGCAACCCACTTACCAAGCTCCTTTCCCAAACTTCCAAGTGTATCAAAAAGCTCTCGAAAACCAGAATTATCATCAAGTACCTCCCTCTGCCAATCAAAATAACAATCTTCCCCATCCGAACCTGGAAAAGAAAGTTCCTCAAACTTTTACCCAACTAGCTGAAATCAGAACTCAGTTATACGAAAGATTGAAGGCTATCGAATTTATCTAGCCTATTCAGCCCAAACTTGCAAATATAGATTCTGATTCCTTCAAAGCTGACTGACATTGTGCTTATCATTCTGGAGGAGCCGGACATGATACAGAAGATTGTATCACTGAAAATCCATAATTCATTATGTTAACAACCCGTCAACAAGCCTTCACTCTGGTACCCACAAAAGAAGAATGTATAGTAGAGGTTGTTGTAGCCCATGGTATGACGAGGTCAGGAAGATGTTATATCCTCGACGATCTGGTTAATGATACTTACAAGAAAGATTAACAGAAGAGGCCAATTACTGAAGGAGATGCGTAAGAATTTTGGAGAAGAATGCAACCAAATGAGTGTTCTATAGTAAAACATTCAGAGAAAACCCCTACCCAAATCTCAATTTGGGCGTTGCTTATGAGTTTGAAATACCACATAAAGGCACTAGTCAAAGTATGTAATAAAGCCCATGTCCCTATGGGAACGAGTGCAAAAAATTTGATCGCTATGATAAGCCAGGTCTTGGGAGGCCACTGAATCTGTTTCAGTAACGATGAATTACCCTTTAGAGGGTTAATGCACAATAAGTCCTTGAATGCCATGGTCAAATGCCAGGAGAAGATTGTATATAGGGTTCTGATTTACGATGGTTCAGGGTTGAATATCTGCCCATTGTCTACACTTACCTAACTGGACTATGATTTGGGTAAAGTCTGTCAAAGCAGAATAAACGTGAGAGCCTTCGATGGAGGTGAAAGGGACACTATATGAGAGGTCAGTTTGTACATTCAAATGGGACTGGCTGAGTTCCAAGCAGAATTTTAGGTCATGGACATTATTACCAATTATAACTTGCTCCTTGGGTGGCCATGGATCCACCAGGCTAGAGCTGTGCCCTCGACTTTACATTAGATGGTAAAATTTATCTGGGAAAATCATGAAGTAATCATTCATGGTGAAGGGAGTCATCTGAGACACCCCAATGGTTGTGTCCCCGTAATTGAAGAAGTTCCAAGGGGTAGCGACTTTTATACCATGGAAATAATGAATGCCACTAAAGAGGACCTCGCGCCAGAAGTGCCAATGTTGCTAGTTTACAAGATGATTGCAACTACAATGTTGAGGAGTGGGTTCGAGCCAGGGTTTGGATTAGGCAAGAATTTTGACGGTATGATTGAGCCAATAAGGATCCCTAGACAGTCTTTCAAGAACAGACTAGGGTATGTGTTCCAAGAAGACAAGGTAGAAATTGAACAAAAGGAGCAGTTAGGATTGCCAAAGCCGCTACCTCATCTATATCAGTCATTCCCAGTACGAATCTGTCCCCCAAGTGATTGTATAGAGGATGGAATAGAAGATCTGTTCAAGGAATGTGATGCCATAATAAAAGAAGTCCCTGAAGCATCCATGATTAGGGATTTCAGGCCTAGCTAAGAGTTACAGAACTGGGTCGTTACTCCTCTTATGACTCTCCACTTGACTGGGTAGACAGACTTTATTTTTATGAAAATCGGTGATGGTCTGGATAAGGCCCACCACCCATCCTTTATGTTTTTAATTTTCTCATACTATTTTACTTCTTTCAAAAAGGCATGGACCTGCATACATGCGATTTGTAGCCATAGTTTGTAAATATTTCCGAATTTCAATGAAAAGCCACCCTTATTATGAAAACCATTGCTGTTTATTTTATTTACTTATTATTACCTAACTCATTTTGTTTTGGTTTCAGTAATAATAATTTAAAACCTGCCAATGTCATGTCATGTCAAGAGCTTAATGAACAAATCAAGGTAGATGACGATGAGTTTGAAGAATATAATGAAGAAACTATGATCCCAGAACAATTAACAGAAGAATTGAAAGATTTTTAAAATTGGAAGAAGCCCAACCTAGAGGAAACCGAGACGGTCAATCTAGGAGATGACGAAGATATTAAGGAAACCAAAATCAGTGTTCACTTGACTGAAGCACAGAAGAAAGAGCTCATTAAATTTCTCCATGAGTACATCGACATATTTTCTTGGGACTAGAGCGACATGCCTGGTCTAAGCACAAACATTGTCTCTCACAAGTTACCTATCAATCTAGTGTTTGACCCGGTTAAGCAAAGGACTTGAAAGTTCAAACCTGATCTGAGTTTGAGAATGAAGGAGGAAGTTACCAAACATATCCAATCTTGAGTGGTAGAGGTCATGAAGTAACCGACTTGGTTAGCCAATATTGTCCCAGTTCCCAAGAAGGATGGAAAAATCAGAATCTGCATTGATTATAGGGACCTGAATAAGGCTAGTCCAAAAGATAACTTTCCATTGCCCAATATCCACATCCTTATTGATAACTGTGCAAAGCGTGAGATGCAGTCATTTATGGATTGTTTTGCGGGATACCACAAGATCTTAATGGATGAAGAAGACGCAGAGAAAATAGCCTTTATTACGCCTTGGGGTGTTTATCATTACTAGGTAATGTTTTTTGGTCTTAAGAATGCAGGTGTCACGTACATGAAGGCCATGACAACTATATTCCATCACATGATTCACAAAGAGATCGAAGTATATATGGATGATGTGATTATCAAGTTCCATGAGAGTTCGGACCACTTGACTCATTTAAGGAAGTTCTTTGATCGACTACTGAAGTACAATTTGAAGTTGAACCCCGCTAAGTCTGCTTTTGTGGTGCCAGCCGGCAAGTTATTAGGCTTCATAGTCAGTAGGAGGGGTATTGAACTCAACCCTTTGAAAGTCAAGGCAATTCAGGATTTTCCTCCACCAAAGACTAGCCCAATCAACGGTTATTTATGAACCTATCTTTAAGTTGTTGAAGATAGATGCACCAACCAACTGGACTGAAGATTGTCAACAATCTTTTGACCGTATCAAGAATTATTTGTCCAGTCCACCAGTATTAGTACCCCCAAGAGAAGTAAGCCCATTGTTGCTATATCTGTCAGTCTCAGAAAATGCCTTCGGATGTGTTTTAGGTCAACATGATGAGAGTGGAAATAAAGAACGGGTAATTTATTACCTGAGCAAGAAGTTCACTCCATACGAGGCTCATTATACTTTGTTAGAAAGGACATATTGTGCTTTGACTTGGGTTGCCCAGAAGTTGAGACATTATTTTTCATCAGACACAACATACCTCATTTTTATAATGGACCCTTTGAAGTACATATTCCAAAAAGCCATGCCTACGGGGAAATTGGCCAAGTTTAAATGTTGCTCAGTGAGTTTGACATTGTATATGTGACTTAGAAAGCAATAAATGCACAATCCCTAGTGGATCACTTGGAAGCAAATTCATTGGATGAATATTACACATGTCACACTTCGAGGCTACCCCCTAGACATAACACGGGACCCATGACCACAGGTGTCCCAAGCTAACCCTTGGTCATAGCATAACTCAGATAAATCAATAGATAAGCGGAATCATACTAGGAAGATCCGAAACAAAATGTATAGATAATCAAGTCTAGTAAGAATACACATCCAAAGAGGATACCCGAATACTGTCTATGTCTAAAAAGCCTCTAAATAACATAAAGAATTTCTGGGATAAGACCCCAGCTAACTCGGAAATCAAAAATGAAAACATAAATATGGATACTGTATCTTTAGCCCTCAAATAATGAGGACTCACCAAAATTAGCTGAAAGTCTGGCGTAGTCTAGCCACGAGCCTCAGGGCAGGTGTCTGAATCTGTATCGTAAAAGGATGCAGCGCAAAATATGTCAGTACTATAGGATGTACTGAATATATGAGATAAACAGGAATCTGAGATAAACATGCTAAATAAATTTCTAAAGCTGAAATCATGTTATAAGTGTAAAACTGAAATGCAAGAGACTCAATGCAATGCCAAAACAATTTATACAAATATCATAGTAATCATAATAGTCCTAAAATCTGAAGGCAAAGAGTCAATGCAATTAAAAACCTGATATTTTTTCTGTGGGGAGGTTCTCTAACTGACATAGACCATGTGAGCTACATGGAATCCAATGTATGAGCCCCATCGAAAGGACCCAATATGCCTTGCCAGGGCATAGAGGTATGACTGTGGCGTGATTATTAAATCTGATGCCCAACTGAGGGGACTTAGAACCTAGGGGGAACGTAATTCTGGGACTAAGGGTACTCTCACCTTGTCCAACTCAGTGCTAATACGACTCCCAAAAACATATACATATAGCTCATAATACTTATGACATATCTGATGTCAAAACTGTTCATAACTTACGTAGACATATCTAGATGCCAAACCTTTCATAAGATATAGGGACATATCTAATGTCCAAAATTGTTGGAAAAGCATAAGGACATTTTTGATATCATGCAATTCACAAGTCATGAATCTTAAAGCTTTGCAAAACACAAATTCGAAATATACTTTCCTTTCTAACATCATAACTTGAAGAATTAGGCATGCAATTTTATGAAAATAGAGGTCATGTTATATAAACATACCAATTTTACTTGAAGACATGCAATTCAATCAAATCGTGCTAAAATTCATCATCAACATATGGGCTTTTGAAATCAATTGAGAAACTTCAATTAAATCATAGAAATGTAATAAGAAATCATGAATTGATGCCTTAGGAGAAGACCCATAACTTTTCCCCAATTTGAGTAAGAACCCTAATTTAGAAATCCATAAATTCAATTTAGAAGATTGGAGTTTTGGGCATAAGGGTGAAGGAATTCCCTTATTGAATATCCACATACCTTGATTGAAGCTAACCCACTTGAAATTAAAAAGAAAAAGAGACTTGAACTTGGAGCTTGAAGGAGTTTTTTTCCTTTTTGGGAGATGAATGAAGATTTGAGGAGGGACTTAGGCTAATGAGGGTGAAAAATCTTCTAGAAATAGTCAAAATGACCTCATTTAGGAGTTAAAAGGGTGGATAATAACTAAAATACCCCTGGGACATAATTAGGAAAAAGCTGGAAAAAGTTGACTTTCAGGGACCACGGACGGATTCCATGAGTCGTGGATCAAACCACGGCTCATGGTTTCTATCCGTCGTTCCTGTCCAAATGAACAAGTTGCGGAAACCAAACTATGAGTCAATAGGATGGACCCATAGAATGGACCATGGGTCGTAGACCCAAGTCGTAATCCCTGGCACTTAGATGGTCTCTGATTCACTACCACGAGTGGACACTACGGTCCGTAGAAGTCACTCGTGGTTCCTGAGGAAACAGGAAACCCTCTAATCAAGTTCCACAAGTTGACTTTACATTCCGTAGAATGAACTACGGTCCATAGAACCAACTCGTGGTTCTCAGACCAAAGGCTAACCTACAGAAGGCATTCCACGGTTCCATTCCTTGACTCGTGGTTCCTACCACGGTTCGCGGTTTGGACCCGTAATTCCTAGGAACATGAAATTTTTTAGGGTTTCAAACTTAGAAAGATGGTTCGATTTCTGGGGTGTTACAATATCTCCTCATTGGTATCATTCATCCTAGAATGAAGACTAAACAAGGGAAAACTGAAGAGAAAATAGCCCAACCAATCAACAATACAAAAAATCTGAAGAACAAGCATGATAACTAACTCGTACCTTAAAACATGGCTAAATCAACTTCAAAAAACTTGCATGCATTCTAAGATCATGAGGGGAACTGATCTTTCACTCGTTCTGTCATCTCGTTTCATCTTTCAACCGCATTTCCAAAATGAAATGGAATTCAAATTGGTCGAGAAAAGAACCGCGCTAGTACTAATTTGGGGAAAGATAGAGAGCTCTCTAGGCAGATGGAATAGAGTGGAATAGATATGTTAATGAAAATACTACTACCTTAAGAAGAAACTGTATCGGAAGGAAAGAGATGAGGGTACTAGGCTTTCATGGATGATTTCGCTTCCCAAGTAGCTCCCTCAACAAGCTGATTCCTCCAAAGTACTTATACCAAAGTAACTTCTTTGTTCCTCAACCTCCAATTCTGAAGATCAAGGATCTCTATAGGAACCTCTTCATAGGTGAGACTATCCCTCACACCCACATCCTCCAAAGGAACAATCAGGGTTGGATAACTAACACACTTCTTCAACAAGGAAACATGGAAAACCGGATGGACCACTTCTAATTCTGTTGGCAAATCCAACTCATAAGCAACACTACCAACTCTCCTCAAAATCTGATAAGGACCTACAAAACGGGGACTAAGCTTCCCTTTCTTGCCAAATCTCATCACACCATTCATGGGCGACACCTTCAGAAAAACCCAATCATCAACCTAAAATTCCAATTCTCTTCTCCTCACATCTGCATATGATTTCTGTTGACTCTGAGTGGTCTTCAACCTCTCCCTAATAAGCTAAACCTTCTCCATAGTCTCATTTACCAAATACGTACCAATCAAAGCTGCCTTACCTACCTTAAACCAAACAATAGGAAACCTACACCTCTGACCATAAAGTGCCTCATAAGGAGCCATCTGGATGCTAGAGTGAAAGATAACGTTGTAGGCAAACTCGATAAAAGGTAAGTGATCATCCTAATTGCATTTGAAATCAATCACACAGGCTCTCAACATATCCTCCAAAGTCTGAATAGTACGCTCTGCCTGAGCATACGTCGTTGGGTGAAAAGTTGTGCTAAGCTTCACCTGAGTACCAAGATTTCTCTGAAATGATCTCCAAAATTGAGAAGTAAACTGACTACCCCTATATGAAATGATGGACAATAGGAAACAATGCAATCAGACTATCTCTCGGATGTAGAGTCTAGCATAATCATCCGCTGAGTCCATAGTCTTAACAGCCAATAGGTGGGATGACTTTGTCATCCAGTCGACAATCACCCAAATCGAATCATATTGCCTTCAAGTACGAGGCAAACCTGTAATAAAGTCCATATTGATCACTTCCCAATTCCAAGTAGGAAGGTCAATATCCTGAGTCATGCCACCCGGTCGCTGATGCTCTACCTTTACTTGCTGATTGTTGTGACACTTAGCCACAAAACTGGCTATGTCCCTCTTCATACCATTCCACCAATAGACTTCCCGTAGATCACGGTACATCTTTGTGGCACCGGGGTGAATAGAATATCTGGAACTATGACCCTCAGTTAGAATCTGCTGTCTCAACCCATCTATATCAGGAACACACAATCGACCCTGATAGCGAAGCACACAATCTCCCCCTTGGGAGAAAACCTCAACTCTTTGTTGATGGGTTGTACCCTTTAGTTGAAGAAAAATGGGATAAATGTTTTGTTTTGCCTTCACTTCAGCTACCAATTATGATTCCGAACCATTCTGAATAATAACACCACCTTCTGTCGAGTCCATAAGGTGAAATCCCAACCGAGCAAGCCTATGAACCTCCTTAACAAATTCTTTCTTCCCGTCTTCGACTGAAGACACACTACCCATGGACAATATAATAAGTGCATCCACCACAACATTGGTCTTACCCGGGTGGTAAAGCACACTCATGTCATAATCTTTAAGAAGGTCAAGCCATCTTCTTTGTCGCAGATTCAATTTCTTTTGAGTGAACACATATTAAAGACTCTTATGATCGGTGAATACATCCATGTGCACCCTATACAAGTAATGTATCCAAATCTTCAAAGCAAAGACAACGGCTGCTAACTCAAGATCATGAGTAGGGTAGTTCTTCTCATGAGTCTTAAGCTGTCTCGAAGCATAAGCAATCACTTTACCAGCTGCATCAACACACAACCCAAACCAATCCTAGAAGTATCGTAATACATAACAAAATCATCTAGGCCCTCGAGTAGAGCCAACACTTGAGCTGTGGTCAATCTAATCTTCAATTCCTGGAAGTTCTTCTCACAAAGGCAGACTACTGAAATTTAACCTTCTTCTGAGTCAACCAAGTCAAAGGGGCAACAATGGAAGAAAATCCTTCCACAAATCTCTTATATTAACCTGCCAAACCCAAAAAGCTCCTAATATCAGACAAGGAAGTGGGTCTAGGCCAGTTTTTTACTACCTCAATCTTTTGAGAATCGACTCAAATACCATCTCTAGTCACAATGTGACCTAGAAAAGAAACAGACTGTATCCAGAACTCACACTTTCTAAACTTAGCAAATAATTGTCGGTCCTTGAGAGTTTGCAACACCACTCTCAAATGGTCTGCATGCTCCTCCTCAATCCAAGAGTAGATAAGAATATCATCAATGAAAATAATCACAAACATATCCAAATACTGCTTAAACACACGATTCATCAAATCCATAAAGGCTGTAGGAGCATTTGTTAGACCAAAAGACATCACAACAAATTCATAATGACCATATCGAGTCTTGAAAGCTATCTTTGGAATATCACACTCTCGAATATAAAGTTGATGATAACCGGATCTAAGGTCAATTTTGGAAAAGAAACTAGCACCCTGAAGCTGATCGAACAAGTCATCAATCCTAGGGATGGGATACTTATTCTTGATGGTGACCTTGTTCAACTGATGGTAGTCAATACACATCCCGAGGGAACCATCTTTCTTTTGCACAAATAAGACTGGGGCACCCTATTGAGAAATGTTAGGCCTGATGAAACCCTTATCAAGAAGATCTTTCAATTAATCCCTTAACTTTTTAAGTTCTGTAGGAGCCATTCTATAGGGAGGAATAGAGATAGGATTTGATCTGTTGATTTCCCATTCGGGAGGGACTCCGGGCAAATCTTCGGGAAATACTTCTGGGAACTCATTTAAAACAGGGACAAACTGAAGAGATGGGGTTTCAGAATATGTGTCCATAACCTGAACTATATGATAAACACAACCCTTAAAAATCATCTTCCTAGACTTAACATATGATATGAAATAACCTTTTGAGGATGGGGGACTACCTTGACATTCTAAGACGGGTTCATTTGGAAACTTGAAATTGATAACCCGAGTACGATAATCAACTGAAGCATAACAAGCATACAACCAATCCATACCAAGAATAACATCAAAATCAGTCATCTCCAACTCTACTAAATCCACTGAAGTGAATCTATGAAGGACTGAGATAGGGCAATTTTGGTAGATTCATTTGTCTAGGACTGACTCACTAACAGGAGTAGAAACACAAAAGGGTTCTAAAAGCAATTCAGGACAAATTTCGAATTTGCATGCTATATAAGGGGTCACAAAATATAAGGAGGCATCGGGGTCCAACAAAGCATACACATCAAAAGAGAAGACTTTCAACAGACCAGTGACAACATCCGCTGAACTCTCCTGGTCCTGATGAGAGAACATAGCATAAAGACGGTTCTGGCACTGACTACCAGAACTAAAAGCAGTGCCCTGTTGGGCTGGTTGACCTTCTGGAGCTGCTGGGCCAGACTGAGTCCTGCTACCACCATGTCCCTTCTTAGCTGAAGGTCAATCTTGAATCTTATGACCAACCTGACCACATAAAAAACAACCCTTTCTACCGGCTAGACACTCACTGAGATGATTCTTTCCACACTTGGTACAAACGGGGTAGGAAGACCCCTTTACACCACTCCCCTGAGAATAAGAGCCCGCACCTCTACCAGACTGATCATGATGAGGCCTGAGAAGGCGCACTAGTGGTAGAATGCATAGGTCTTGATGACTTCTTATTAAAAGAATATTGATGCCCACCTCTGGACTTCTGATGGCTAAATCTCGAACCCTCAGATCTAACTTTTTTGTTCTCCCTAGACATCTCCCTAAGCTTGTCCCCCTCGATCTGGTGAGAATGAGTCATAAGTCTGGAGATACTCATATCACTCAACAACATAGCAGATCTACACACTTTTTTCACCAAGTATGAGACCCCATAGATGTACTTGCTTATCTGATCTTGTGGATTAGCCACCATAGCAGGAGTGTATCTGGAGAGCTGAGTGAACCTCAAAATGTACTCTTGGACTATCATGGATCCCTGTCTCAAGTTCACAAACTCCTCATCCTTTGCTTGACTTAACTCCCTCGGAAAGAATCGGTTGAGGAAAGCCCTTTCAAAACACTCCCAAGTCATAGGGACCTCGTCACTAGTCCTAGCTTCCTTCCATTGCGTGAACCAGATATGAGATACATCCTTGAATTCATAGGATGCTAACTCAACACTATCAACCCCAGCCACATGCATAACATCAAAGATTTTCTTCACCTCATCTAAAAAGTTAAGCTGATCTTCCCCAACCTTTGAACCCTAGAATTTTGGAGGGTTCATACGGATAAAATCACAAACTCGGCCCACTACCCTACCTCAACGATGGACGGGGATAGGAGCCGGCTGGTTGGCCTGAGAGGCCAAAGTATGGGCTAGCATATGAATGGCATTCCTGAACTCCTAATTTATGACCTCGGGGGCCGGAATGGAGGAACAGCATTCTGAGTAGCTTAGTGAGGCAAAGCACGCTGAGGCATAATCTGAAATGTACAAGGAGAGGATAAGAGGGATACTATAGTTAAGCTCCATCGCACGATATGATCATGAAAGAAGTGAAGTTTTCTAAGACATCTCATAGCTTCCCTCTCATAAGTGTGGCGCGCTTCACACACATGAAAGAGACTGTACTTGATGCGGCTTTCATATATCCTTTGACTCTTCAACGTGAGGCTCTAATACAAAGATTGTCACACCCTAAGGCTACCCCCTAGACGTAACACAGAACCAGGGACCACAAGTGTCCCAAGCTAACCCTCAGTCATAACATAACTCTAATAAATCAATAGATTAGCGGAAGCATACTAGGAAGATTTGAAACAAAATGTATAGATAATCAAGTCAAGTAAGAATACACATCCAAAGAGGAGACCCGAATACTGTCTATGTCTGAAAAGCGTCTAAATAACATAAAGAGTTGCTGGGAGAAGACCCTAGGTTACTCTGAAAGCTTAAATGAAAACATAAAGATGGATACTCTATCTCTAGCCCTCGAATAATTAGGACTTACCAAAATCAGTTGAAAGTTTAGCTTAGTCTAGCCACGAGTCTGAGGGCAGGTGCCTCAATCTGCATCAAACCACGGCTCGTAGTTTCCATACATCGTTCCTGGACGAATGAATAGGTTGCGGAAACTAAATTACGGGTCAATAGAACAGACCCGTAGAATGGACCCCAAGTTGTAGACCTAACTTGTAATCCCTGGGACTTAGCTGGTCTCTGAATCACTACCACGAGTGGACACTACGGTCCGTGTTTCAGACTATGGTCCATAAAAGTCACTCCTGGTTCCTGAGGAAACATGAAACCCTCAGATCAAGTTCCACGAGTTGACTTTATGGTCCATAGAATGAACTACGGTCCATAAAACTAACTCATGGTTCTCAGATCAAAGGCTAACCTGCAGAAGTCATTCCACGGTTCCATTCCATGACTCATGGTTCCAACCACGATCCGTGGTTTGGACCCGTAATTCCTGGGAATATGAAATTTTTCATAGTTTCAAACTTAGGAAGCTGGTTTGATTTCCGGGGTGTTACAATGAGCCAATCCAAACATACTTCCTAGATGAAGAGATTTTGTTCGTAGGCGAGGATGTTGCAGAGTCACACCCCAGGTGGAGATTATTCTTTGATGGAGCAGTCAATTTCAAAGGTTCTCGCATTGGAGCAGTCTTGGTATCAAAAACTAGTCAGTATTACCCGGTAACTGCCAAACTCCATTTTCTATACACCAACAAAATGGCTGAATATGAAGCTTATATTCTCGGCATTTAATTGGCTATTGATATAGATATTCAAGAACTATTAGTTATCGGTGATGCTAATTTTCTAATTCACCAAGTCCAAGGTGAATGGGCTGTGAAAAACCCCAAGATTGTGTCATATGTTAAATTCGTGCAAAGTCTGTGCAAGAGGTTCAGAAAGTTCGAGTTGAAGCATACTCCAATGATTTAGAATGAATTCGATGATGCTTTGGCAACCATATACTCCATGATTCAGCATCCCGACCAGAATTATATTGATCCATTGGTGATAGGCTTGAAAGATCAACCTTCACATTGTGCATAAGTCAAAGCAGAACCAGACGAGAACCATGGTTTTGCGATATCAAGAGGTATCTAGAAGCTAGAGTCTATCCAGAAGATTTGAGCACCAACCAAAATAAAACAATCTACCGAATGGCCAATAACCTTTTCCTAAACGGAGAAATCCTTTATAGGAGAACTCCGGCCCTTGGATTCCTAAGATGTGTGGACTCGGTTGAAGTAACAAAGTTGTTAGAAGAAGTGCATGCCGGAGTGTATGGACCTCATATGAATGGGTCCACCTTAGCCAAGAAGATCTTGTGAGACGGATATTTCTGGATGACCATGGAAAATGACTGTAGCAAGTTTTTACAGAAGTGTTACAAGTGCCAGATCCGCGGAGATTTGATTCGAGGCACGCCTAGTGAGCTTCATGCTATAAGATTACCTTGGCCTTTTGTAGCCTGGGGCATGGATGTCATTGGTCCAATCGAGCTGCCTGCTTCAAATAGACACAGATTCATTTTGGTTTCCGTCGACTACTTTACCAAATGGTTGGAAGCCCCTTCTTACAAGTCTATTACCAAGAAGGTTGTAGCTAACTTTTTCAAAAACAATTTGATTTGCTGATTCGGGATTCCTGAGTCAATCATCACATATAATGGAGAAAATTTGAATAATCACTTGATGAAAGAGATATGTGAGCAATTCAAAATTACTCATCGGAATTCAATTGCATACCGTCTGCAAATGAATGGAGCTATAGAAGCTGCCAACAAAAATATCAAGAAGATCTTAAGGAAAATGATTGATAGTCACCGATCTTGGCATAAGATGTTGCCTTATGCTTTATTGGTATACTAGACGACCATAAGAACTTTAACTGGGGCCACTCCTTATGTGTTAATTTATGGGTCGGAAGCTCTGATACTGGCTGAAGTTGAAATATCCTCCCTTAGGACCATTCAAAAAGTCGGGCTGAGCAATGAAGAATAGGTTTACGCCCGCTATGAATAACTCATGTTATGAGAAAAGAATGAGCTCTATGTGCCATGGCCAATTATACCAGCAGTGAATGATTCATGCATTCAACAAGAGAGTAAGAGCTCACATGTTTTCCATAGGACAGTTGGTCCTTAAGCGTATTTTTCCTCATCAAGAGGAATACAAAGGAAACTTTGTACAAAATTGCAAGGACCATATGTCGTCCATAAAGTGCTATCTGGAGGGGCTGTGATTTTATCCGAGATGGATGGCCAAGTGTGGCACAAGCTAATCAACTCTGATGCCATGAAGAGATATTTTGCCTGAAGACGGTTTCTTTTCCTTTTATTTCTTTCCCTGTAATCGCATTTTCTGATTGTAATAGTTTTATTCTTTGTAATAGCTTAAAATTTCCCTATCCTCTTTGTACGAACTACGTTTGACCTGAATTCTCAAAACTGAATTACGTAGGTGGCATGTGTCATCTTTGGTGAACCCCTTAGAGAAATCTATCTTTCCCCTTTTTATCTTGAACTACGTTTCACCTGAATTCTCAAGAATAAGATACGTAGGCGGCCTTTGTCGGCTTCGGTCACCCCTTTATTTATTCTCAATATTCTCCCACTATAAGTGTGGGAACTACATTTGACCTGATTCCTGCTTCAATGGGATACGTAGGCTAAACAATGGCTCGGTCATATTACCCCAGGAAATGGAAACTGGGGTAGTATTTTCGAGAAAGGAATCTTTAAAATTCAGAAGGTGAAGATCGTCTCCGACAAGTCAGAATTCAAATTGTGCCAAAGAGCAACTGAAGTGAATTTTGAAGAAAATCTCATAATCTCCACAGAGTGTCAAATCTCTTATCAACGGATGAGATTCATAAAGAAACCATTAACTAGGGAAATTTTTTTGAGAAAGACCTCAAAATTTCTACCAAGCTTCATTTGAAAGTTCAGAAAACAAGCTCCGAAGAATTCCCCAGCACCAAGGGATTAGAGTCTACTTCAGAAATTTCCAGCTGCAACAAATTACAAGATGGACTAATCCCCAACTCCGATGGATTTCTCAAAAGACCATTTCCTAATTCCCAAGATAGGATAACAAAGAATCTCTAGATCTCGCCAACAATGTGTTAGATATGTCAGGGCCTCGAGTAAAATATGCTCATTGAGTTAGTGCATGACATGACGAGACTGGCAGAGATTTTCCTAAATTATCCTTTCAAAATTAGTATTTTTTCAAAAATTACTTTTGATAAATCCTTACAAGTTAATTTACTCCTTTTTAAATTTGATTTTGTCTTACGTCTACTGGGATACAGGGAGTCGAGGACGATAGGCACCCAAAAATGGTAAATATCCTGAGATGACAAAGCAAGGAGAAGTGAATCAAAAGAGGTCAACACAGATTAGTTTTGCTAAAAAGCTAATGATTTTCCTGCAGGTTGTCCTAAGGAAGTGTTAAGGATCGGCAAAAGTTCCTTATTATCCAACATATTTAAAGCAATACAACGAGACCAAATTTACCAAAATTGGTGAGAATCCAAAATGGTGGGAAGAAGCCGAAAGAGGCAAAAGATCCCAAAATGGACGAATTTTCTTGTAGTTTGCAGGAACTACCAGGTAAAGAGAAATCAATAACATCCTTGAATTCCCAGTAAATTAGGATGTTATGGCCGACTTTAAAATCAGAATACCAAATGAGAAATCAGTGACGTCCTCCGTAAATCCCCAGCAAATCAGAGATCACAATGAACACATGATGTTCAAAATTGGTATTTATAGTTGTCCCCAGAAATGGGTACAATCATTTCATTCACATTCGAAATAACCCCTTGTTTGTCCATCCGCCTCGAAAAAAGGATGATGCTTGCCAGCAAAGTTATTTTGATTAGCTTCATGAATGCTGTCTTTAAAGTTTTATCAAATTTGACAATAATCACTAGTAAAAGTGATGTTGTATCTACTAATCATTTTCCTTGAGCACAGGTAGATGCAAAGGAGTCAACGTGACAACATAAAGACTAAAGGTGATGTTTTCTACAACTGCCATGCATTCCATTGCACGATCATCCTTACCATTATTATATTTGCATGTCACAAAGACTATATCACGAGGACCATATCATGAGGACTATGTCATGAGGACCATGTCACAAGGGCCATGTCACAAGGACCATGTCGCAAAGACCATGTCATAAGGACAATGTCATAAGGACCATATTGTAAGGACTATGTCACAAGGACCATGTCACAAGGACCATCATAATCAAATACCACGGATACATATTCGTTACAGAGACTATTTCCCTCTCTGACTAATCTTGAATAAGATGACATCCGAAGGAATCCCTAAGTCGCATTTGATGCGCAGGATTGACCCAAGAGCATTTATATACATTATCATGTAGGGACGGTGGAGCTTGACATCGAGGGTATTTATGCATTCATATTCATCCCACAGATTTTTGTGCATCTTTATTATCATACAGAGATAATGGAGTCTGGCATTGAGCATATTTATATCTGATATCGCATGAGATGGTGGAGTCTAACATTGAGGATATCTATGCAACTTTATTATATTATCACGCAGAGATGAAAGAGTCTAGCATTGAGCATATATGTATTCGATATCACGTGAGATAGTGGAGTCTGATGTTGAGGTTATCTATGCGTCTTTATTATATTATCATGTAGAGACAATAGAGTATGGCGTTGAGCATATTTGTATCTGATATCGCGTGAGATAGTGGAGTCTGACGTTAAGAATATCTATGCATATTTATTATATTATCATGCAGAGACGACAGAGTCTGGCATTGAGCATATTTGTATCCAATATCACGTGAGACATTGAGGATATCTATGCATTTTTATTATATTATCACGCAAAGATGTTGGAGTCTAGTGTTGAGCATATTTATATCTGATATCGCATAAGACAGTGAAGTCTGACATTGAGGATATCTATGTATCTTTATTATATTATCACGTAGAGACAATGGAGTCTAGCATTGAGAGCATTTATCCACTATCATGTAGAGACAGCGGAGTTTGACGTCTAGGATATTTATTCATCCTTATTTGTTATCGCATAGAGACAATGAAGTCTCGCATCGAAGGATGTTTATACATTCAAGAGCATCAATTGCTAGAAGATGCAACTATATTTAATCATGTGGCAAAGGCATTTTCACCCTCGATGATCAAGTAAGTTTGTTGTCAGGTTCAAAAGCATATAGTCTGAGGGATGTTTGTAAGACGCCATCCAAAATCAGACAATGAACTGTATTTCCCAAAATTTGGTAGGTCAAAGGTCGTCTGTAAGTCACAGCAATGTCTGAAATTGGATAGTGTACAAGATTGCCTAAAATTTGACAGACCAAGAGCTATCTATAAGACGTAGCGATATCTAAAACAGGATAGTGTGCAAGATTGCCCAAGAGTTAGAAGTTCAAGGGTAATGCGTAAGTCGCAATAATATTTGAAATTGGATAAAATTGCAAGACTACCGATATTTGATAGTCCAAGGGTTATCTATAAGCCACGATATATCCACTTTGATATTCTGCAGGACTACCCAAGGCCTAATAATTCAAGGGAAAATTATAAGTCGTGTTACATCCAAGATCGGATAAAAGTGCAGGATTACCCTAAAAACTGGAAATTCAAAGGACATTTGTAAGCTACCTCTATCCAAAGTTGGATGATGTGCAAGATTACTCAAAAACTGACAATTTAAGGGACATTTGTAAGTCTCCTCTATCCAAAGTCAGATGATGTTATAGATTACCCAAAGCCTGACAATTCAGGGAATATCTATAAGTCACGTCGATATGGATGATGCGCTAGACATTACCCCAAAGTCATATTCAAAGGCTACTACAAATAGCTATGAGGGCTATCACATCAAGAGAATGCTACAAACGGTTACGAGGATCATCGCATTCGACTGCCAAGAAGGTCATCACAATCAATGAATAGTCATCTTCAACCGCCATAAAGGCAATTCTACCCAATGGCCAAGAGGGCTTTGATGTCTATATTGTCATGGAAATCATCACTTCTTAAGACATAGACGTGAAAGGATGACATCTGCAGTAAAAAAATCAACATGTACAAAGACCAGGTACAAAAATTATCCATCTTTTGAATTATCAATCAACTAACAATCTTATTTCAAAATATTGTCGAGAGAATCTACAGGATGAAAATCTCGAAACAGAATAACAGGTGTAGAACACGTCAAAAAGACGTCACAACACAAGATTCAAACATAATCCCAGAATGAGGTAAGGCAAAGAAACTATCTCTCCAAACGGAATTACTTTACCAATTATAATTTTTCTTTGAGATATTGCCGAGAGCATCTGAGAAGGATGAAATTCTCAAAAAAAAAACACAGGTGCAGACTATGCCAAAAAGGACGCAGCATAACGTAAAACTTTTTCTTAGCAGCAAACTGGGACATAGTCCGAAGAGGAATATCAAACTCTTTGGACGCAAGCTGAGGGACAACTTCCACCGCCATCAAACTACACCCCTTTCAGAAGGCATGTGGGTACTTCCTATCATTGGGTCTTAGTTTCGCATCCAGAGTATTTTCTGAACTCACACTGGAAGTAATATTTCTTCTATTCAAATTTGGGTGACAAACACCTAGAGCTTTGAAAATTATGTCCAGGTAAATTATTTCTTATGGGTGTGAAGTGCTGCACATTCATAGTTGAGAGGTTACAAGCCTATTTTCTATAGCTCAATTCATTTGTCACTCATCCCGAGCCAAAGGTCATCTTAATATAAAGATTGCATTTTCTACCAATCGAGTCAAACTATAAGTAGCTTGATTCCCAGAGTCTCGACATATGTAGGCAGGCTCTATGTTGAAAACTCAGCTACATTCCAAACTTCCCCCCAATCTTCTTATTTCAAAGCTTTCTGGTCTCTCTATAATCTGAAACCGGGATAGCTTTAAATTCTTTTAAAATCATGCGTAAAATGAAGCATCATGAACTACAAGTGGCCTAAATTCTCATGTAATCTGAGATATGTAGGAAACTCGATACCGAGATTCGGCCATAATTCCTTGAAATTCGTGCTAAACCAACCTCTTTCTAGAGACAAATTCGTGGTCCGACAAAATTTGAAATGTCAATTCTCTTTTCCTATGGTTCATTGCATTCACCCTACCCAAAGGGAGAGGCACTTTTTGACACCCAATTTTTGCCCTCCACGTTCGTAATTAATTTTGAGCTCTATCCTCTTTAAACAATTTTGAAGTAATTAAAAGATTTTAAGGTTTTCAAAGTTAATTGGAGGTTAATTTAGTAATTTTATGTGAAATATGTATACTCTATATTTAATTATATAGAAGTATATAAGTTTCACTTAAAGAAATATTTTGAAAATTATTTTAAATAAAAATCATGCTTAAAGTTGAAATTACTACATTTTCCTCAAAATTGAATTTAAAATCAAAATATAATTGTATTATTAATTCTTTGATTTTGAGCGGATTATTTATGTTTTATAAAATAATTATTTTTAATTGTTAAAGCTAGAAGCTTGTTTAATTAGTTAAGAATTTAATTCGATTCGTTTCAATTTTAGCCTAAACTCCCAAATCTTATTGTTTGGCAATGATTAAAAATAATTTGGTTGCCATTTCAATCAAATCTGGCCACATTTACAATAATGTGGCCAAATCCTTAATTAATTTTTTTCCCTTCCTTATCAGTTCTATCAGCCCAAATCCACAATATACCCGAGCCCATTTTCCCTCTATTTCATCTAATTATACTCAACATATACACACACTCACAATTATTCATTCTCCCTCTACTCTCACGCACCTCACGCGACCCCCAATTTCCCAGAAAGAATGTGGCGTACTATTTGACGCGCAATAGCTCACCTCCACTTCGTCTTCTTCATCATTTGCAACATTTCCAAATGAACCCTAACGTTCCCAAATCACTCAACACAGCAGCTACAACACCAAAACGACCCCAACAATCGTCTAAGCTCCATCTAAATCCTTTCGTGGTTGTTAAAGTTGTGTTCTCCAAGTCAAAGCTTATAGAAAAGCCCTATGTGGTGATTTATACACAAAATTCGTGAATCTTTGTACAAATTTCGTACAAATCTTCTTGCTGGCCAATAAATTAGAATTCAAAATTTAAATTTCATCAAGTGATTTCCCATTTAACCCTCTCTGTGTTCCCCCCAATTTCACCCAGAAATTTCCTATATAAACCCCCTCCTCTAACAGATAGAAGATCAAGCTGACTTTTGGGGGAAAATTTAGGTATTCTGGAGGATCATTCCTCTAATCTCACATAACCAAGAAGTTTCAAAGGAAAACACATTATTGGTCGGATTCCAGTAAAATTATTTTGAGTTTCGGTGTGGAGGAACATTTCCGACGAAGGCTCGATGTCCCAGTCGCTGCTCTCAAACAGGTAATGTCTCTATTTAATTTATTATTTCTGGTCTAATTCTCATGGTTTGATGATGTTGGAATCGCTGATTTCGTGTAAGACTTTTGGTTTAATTTTGGTGTTTCTTTGCGAATGAGGTTAAATCTGATTGTTGAACTGTTGGTATGAGCCTTAAGCTTAAGTGTTTGGGATTTTCGTTCGTTGGCATAAGCAGTTTGTTGTGTATTTGTAGTGGCCAAGGTTAATTGTGTTGTCGCTATTAGTGTCGTAATTTAAACCTATTGCTAAGCTGAGGATTCCCCGGGGATTTTTTTCTCGACCTATGACATCAAGTGTAATCTGTCGAGGAGGGGATGAAGACATTTATTAGTTTTCTTCTAAAATTAGGACTTGAAGATGAAGGGGAATAGTCTGATTATCTACCTTCATCTTTGAAAAGTCCACCCTCAAAGATGCTTGAAAAAAAATGCATTTTTGATCTTCTTTTGATTCATTGTCTCATGGATGGTTTATTTGAAGTTAATGAATGGCAGTAAATATGATCAATCATAATAAAAATACAAATCGGTTGTGTTGTTTCCATGAGTGTGGGTTTTGGCCAATTTTTGAGTTAAATCTCCTCGGTTCACAATACCAAAAGAGATTTATAAGCTGATTCTTGGGACTTCTTTATAGTTTTACCCAAAGATCAAACTAATTGAACGAGATAATTCCATAGTAATTTGAGTCTTATTTGTTTAGTATGTTCGTGAAGTTCCTCAAATCAGGCTAGATTTCTTGGTGGCATTTGGTGCCAGGAGAAAGGAAAAGACTACTTGTTAGAGAGCATCTTCTTTGAGTGAATTCAACTGCTCTTGCTTATATATATTTTTTTCTTTGTTTGATGGGCTTAATCAGTCCCTGTTTTGATTTCATAGTTTATCTTGGTCGCATGTTTGTTGTCCATATCGTACGACTAAATAGCCTCACTATGATATGTGATCTTGCGGGTAACTTGGGATGTGCTACTTGTATAAAATACCTCCTTGAGTGCAACTTATTTGCTGGATCAGTTTTGAGTGTTGAATCTTTCTCTTGTATGGTAGGTCGAGGTCCAGGAAGATGAGTGTAAGAGTTTGGGAGTAGTTGAGTTCTAGAGAGAGCCTTGAATTTACCAACTCAGATCTCTTAAAGTGCTCCTAAACCCGAATTCTTCGAATTAACTTTTTGGGTCTCATAGTTTAAAATTAGGTTGACATTTTGGCTTCATTATTGTAATGACCCTTCTGGTTATTTATGAGTTTTCACCTTTATTGTACCGTTAGAGCTTGTTTGTAGCGGCCCCAAGTCATTTAAGACTTATCGGGACCAGTAGTTAGGTGCCCAGGTCGTTTGTTTGGTCTTTATGGTCGTATGATAAGTTTTGAAGTCAATCAAGTCAGCAAAAGTTATCGTAAGTTTCTTTAATAAATTTTCTGAACTTTGGGTCAAATGTCTCAGAGCTTTTCTCTCAATATATAAAGATTTAGAAGTCCCCCAACCTACCAAATCGAAGGTCTACGAGTCAAATTTCCAACACACAAAACCTCACATCCAACCAATCTCGGAGTGAACAGTTATGACTGTTTTACCGCGGACTGTCTGGCAGAAACCGGGTCACAAACCGGGTCGGGTAAAAATTGATTTAAAGCCTCCAATTCACGTTGTAAAACGTCATTTCAGTTCTGAAACAGAGAGAAAACATAAGGGAGGGTTCCAAGAAAGTTTTTGAGTGATCAAGGTGGGTTTTTGGTGATTTCTATCGCTAAAGTTTGTCCCCGTGCCTAGAAACGCGACCTCTACGCGTGGCAGCCATTTTCCCCTTCGATAAACCACGTTTGGAGCTGGTTTCAAAAGATAGGAATTGGTATTTCTTTGTGTTTATTCAAGCTTTACACTTGGTTTGCTAAGTTAACCATCTCGGGGATGTTTTATGATCGTTTTTATGAAATTCTACGGACGTTTTGTTAAGTTATGATTCTTTTGGGAAATCTGCCAATTTAAGCTTAATTATGAACTGTTTATAGGTGAGTATAAGCTGTGTATATATTGTTTTTGCGAAGCTTAGGACTTAAGGAACAATTTCCATGAAGAAAATACGGGCATTCGGACGTTCGTTGGAAGGTATTTTTGTCATTTTGGAGCTTCTTAGAGTGGTTCGAGCTTGGACATCATCGTCCTAGCAGCTTGTTGTTGGACGGCAGGTAGGTTATGGTTTAAACTCCCTAGACTTAGCATATATCGGATAAAATTGTACTAGCTGGCATCCTTGGGTTGGATTATTAGGTTCGTACCACAGACCTTGACCGTTTTATTCATGTCCACCTACTTTTGTTCCTCCGTTGCTTGTAGTACTTGCCGATACGTTTTATTTACCCTTGTGGTCCTGTGAGGCCTTGTTGAATCTGGAACATAGAAGGTGGGATATTGGGAATGTCCGCGAGTCCCGGGCATAGAATTATCCTTCTAGGATGGTTATGCTTGCTCAGTAGTTATGGGCCTGTGTAGGGTCGATAGGTTGATTATGAGTTGCTGGGTAGCTATTGTGTTTGATCATACCATTTTCATGCATATAAAGAGGTTTTATCCATGTTTTACTATGGTTTTGGCTTCGGGGCTACTGGCACTATTTTCTAAACCTTGCATGGCCCCGGGGGCTCATTTTTTATGGAAATGAATTGGAAATGGTTTGATTTAACTTGTGAATATTCTTGGGTAAAAGAAGGTAAAATTATGATTTATACACAAGTTTTACAATTGCTAGTTGAGTTTTCTTGCTACTTGAGATGATTTTAGCCTCGGATCGAGCACCTGAGATGACTTTATACTGTTTAGACCCGGTTATGCTCGGGCACCCTTGGAGGGGTTTTTGAGATATTTTCCCACTACTTTAGTCCTGGACAGGATCTGGGCATGCACATTCAAGATTGGGTCTCTATCTTGAACCCGGACTTGCTTCTAGATGACATGTTTTAATACTGAGTGTTAGTATGGGGTCGGGGACCTCATGGACCTTGCCATCAGGGCCTGGGCTTCGGGCTGCGTGTGCCAGAGTAAGGGTATACAGCGGAGTAGAGGTATACGGGCAATGTCCATTCCATGGAACCTACCTGCTGGGCCGGATCGGCACCGGAGGAGGTACATACAGAGATACCATTTCAATTGAGATCTTCATGCATCATATCAAACATGCTCCACCCTTGTTTGTTGTTTGTTCATTGTACGCTCTGGTAGTATGGGATGCTGGAGGGTTTATTTTCACTTGTTTGTGTTCCTCGGTTGTATGGGCGGCCGGGGGACTTTAGGTAGACTCTTGCTATTTACTTACAGAATTGTTGCCTGTTACTGTTAAGTATGAAATTGGTTACTGCTAGGCTGTTAGTTTCTGGATTTGAGATTGATATGATTAGTTGAGTTTGATTCCTGTCTCTGAGCATGCCTATCATTACTCTTTCCCTCTTCCTCTTACACTTGAGGTTACCGGTATACCATCTATTTCGTAAACTTATTATGCATACACTGTTATTGCAAGGACTCCAGGTGCGTTGTTTCTTACTTTCACCTGTGCCTATGGTGTATATTTTCTGCTTGCTGGCCTCACATGTGGTTTTGTTGACTTCCCTCTAGGCTAGTTCCTGTGTACCTTTTGTTGATTTCTATGACTACTTGCTTCTATTATGTCTGTTACTACGCTTTTATCTTATATGTGCCCAGTCGGACTATGATACATGTTGGGTACCTTATGCTTCGCATTTGGTGCTCACCCTACCCCCTGCATCTTTTGGTGCAGATCCTAGCGTGGGCCATCGCTATTAGATCGCTGTGATTCGTGCTTGGAGATATGTTGGGGACTACTTCAGACTGAGGGTGAGCTCTTAGCGATTGGAGTTTAACTTTAGTTTATCTTTTGCTTTATGTACTCTATTACCATTCAGAGACATCTGTATACGTTGTTTTGGATCGTTTGTACTCCTTATATGTAGTTCTGTCTCTATACTATGATACCAAGTCTTGGGGTTTGGTTTAGTTTCCGCATATGTATATATATATTCCTGCTATCTATTCTCTTCATCTTGTTCCCTTACTTTTGCTTATTAAACTATTCTTCCGCTTATTTGTTAGATAGTAGCCCATTACTAACTGTCCTGGGCTACAAGGATTGGTTCTCCTACTGGAGGATTGTAGGTGCCATCATGACCGACAAATCGGGTTGTGACAACTTTGTATCAGAGCTCTAGGTTCACCGGTGTCATCGTTATAGGAGCCAATGTCTAGTAGAGTCTTGTGGATCGGGGCGGAGACGTCCGTACTCAATCTTAGGAACGCTACAGTGACATTTTAGGAAATTTGACTCTTTCATTGCTTTTGTGTGGTGTGTAGGACCCTTGAATTTTCTAGAAATCTCATTTGTTCTACATCATTCTTCCGCAAATGGTTTGTACGAGATCATCGGCATCAGGCGGAGATGAGCCTCCAACTCCATCTAGGAGTTCAGGACGCCCTCGAGCAGCGGCACCTGCTAAAGATGCTAGAGTTGAGATAGAGCCCGAGCAGCATGTGGATCGGGGGCATCCCAAGTACCACCAGCTCCAGTACCAGCTCCAGCTCCCACTTTTCTGCCAGCTCCAGCCGCATCTCAGCCTCTAGATATTCGGGGATTACTATTACAGCTTTGGGGTATGATTGGAGAGCGGCCTTCTGAGGTAGCACATACATCTTCTTAGGGGGCAGCCCTGTATGCACAGAGTTTAGGAGCGCAGCCTGCTACTGTGGCTCCCCGTGCAGAGGTCATTCCGATCCCATCTGTTGCACAGCCTCTTGCTCCTCGCCCAGCTATGACAGAGTCAGAGCAGAAGGCGTTGGGTAGGTTTTTTAGGTTAGCACCTACGAGGTTTCCTGGTACTTCTGGATAGGATCCACATGACTTTATTACTACCTGTGAGGAGATGTTGCACCATTTGGGTTTGTTGGAGACTCACGGGGTTGGTTATACTACCTATCAGTTGGAGGGCCCAGCGAAGTTATGGTGGAGGGCCCAGGTTGCTTGTAGACCACCATCGTCGTCTCCTTTGACCTGGTATGAGTTTTATGAGGCCTTTATGGCCAAGTACTTGCCTCAGAGTGATCGTGAGGGTCGCAGGGAGCAGTTTACTCACCTTATGCAGGAGTCTACGACTGTCTCAGAGTGTGAGACCCATTTTCATCAGCTAGCACCGTTTGGAGCTATGATCATTCCTACCAATGCAAATAGGATTCGCAGATTTGTATGTGGTTTGAGGCCAGAGATCAGGCAACTAGCTGAGATATTGATTTCCAGTGGTCGGTCATTTCAGGCTATCACAGACTATGCCCGTACTGTGGAGGACTTACAACGATATGATCAGAGGTCCATAGATAAGAGGCCTCGACATCAGGGTGGCTACAGTGGTTCCAGATATGGTGGTAGAGGTTATGGCCAGTGGGGCCGGGGTTATCAGCTATAGCAGCACCAGGGTCAGTCCAGCCGACCAGTTCAGGCTTCCCTTCAGACTTCCAGTAATACCCAGTTCGAGCAGGGTCAGAGAATCCATCAGGGCTATAGCGGCCAGTCTTCGAGGGATACAACTTCTGGGGAATCAGGTTGTGGTGGCCATACGGGACCTCCTAGTTCATCCCAACCGAGTAGGCCTCCAGGGTCTTGTTTTACTTGTAGTGTGATTGGTCATTTTGCTAGAGATTGCCCTCAGTAGGGTACAGTTAAGCCGGCTGAGCCTTTACGAGTAGTTCATTCTCCGGCTAGAGGGGGTTGTCATCAGGCTAGGGGTGGTGCTCCGTGTGGCAGAGCAGGTGGTAGGGATGGCAGTCGAGCAGGTGGAGGTCGTCGTCAGTTTTACACGGTCCCTAGGAGACCAGAGGCAGAGGCCTCGGATGCTGTGATTACAGGTACGATTTCAGAGTGCCATCAGTCCGCTATGGCTTTATTTGATCCTGGATCCACTTTTTCATATGTATCTGCCTACTTTGTGCCTCTTTTGGGGTTGGCTAGTGAGTCATTATCTGTTCCTGTTTCTGTTTCGACCCCAGTAGGAGATTCTTTAGTAGTGGATCAGATTGTGAGATCTTGTATGATATCTATTGATGATTCAGAGACTTGGGGTGATTTGATAATCCTTGATATGCTAGATTTTGATGTGATACTGGGCATGGACTGGTTATCCCCTCACTGTGTGGTTTTGGATTGTTATACCAAGACCATTACCATAGTTGTGCCCGGTGTATCCCCGGTTGTGTGGAAGGGTTCTGTTAGCCATGCACCATCTGGGATCATCTCTTGTCTTCGAGCTAGGAAGTTGATTTCTCGTGGGTGTTTAGCTTATCTAGCATATGTCTGAGATGCTAGTGTTGACCCTACGTCTCCTGAGTCTGTTCCTGTGGTTAGAGACTTCCTTGATGTGCTTCCTACCGACCTGTCAGGCCTTCCACCTAAGAGAGATATTGATTTTTCTATTGAGTTAGAGCCAGGCACCAAGCCCATTTCTATTTCTCCTTACTGTATGGTTCCGGCTGAGTTGAGGGAGCTTAAGGAGCAGCTCCAAGATCTGTTAGCTAAGGGGTTTATTCTACCGAGTGTGTCACCTTGGGATGCTCCTGTTCTTTTTGTGAAGAAGAAGGATAGGTTGATGCGCATCTGTATTGATTATCGGCAGCTGAATAGGGTGAAAGTGAAGAATAGGTATTCGATGCCAAGGATTGATGACTTGTTTGACCAGTTTCAGGGTTCAGTCGTGTTTTCGAAGATTTATTTGAGGTTCGGCTACCATCAGTTGAGGATTAGGGCGGAGGACATCCCTAAGATAGCATTCAGGACACGTTATGGCCATTATGAGTTCCTGGTGATGTCTTTTGGGTTGACTAATGCCCCCGCAGCCTTTATGAACTTGATGCACAGGGTTCTTGGCCCGTATTTGGACTTATTTGTGATAGTTTTTATAGACAACATCTTGGTATACTCGCGTAGTAGAGATGAGCATGAGCAGGACTTGAGGGTTATACTCCAGACTTTGAGAGATCATTGGCTTTATGCCAAGTTCTCAAAGTGCGAGTTTTGGCTTGAGTCAATTGTATTCCTAGGGCACGTGGTGTCTAAGGATGGGATTAGGGTTGATCCGAGAAAGATTTTAGTGGTTTTTGATTGGCCTAGACCCACTACTGTTACTGAGGTCTGCAGTTTTATTGGGTTAGAAGGTTACAACAAACGCTTCATTCAGGGATTTTCTTCCATAGCAGCACCTTTGACTATGCTGACTAGAAAGGATGTCCCATTTCAGTGGTCAAATCAGTGCGAGGATAGCTTTCAGAGGCTTAAGGCCTTATTGACTTCAGCTCCAGTTTTGACTTTTTCGGTTGAGGCTCAGAGCTTCTCCGTGTATTGTGATGCTTATGAGGTTGGTCTTGGTTGTGTGTTGATGCAGTAGGGTCGAGTAATAGCATATGCATCGAGGCAGCTAAAGGTTCACGAGCGCAACTACCCCACTCATGACTTAGAGTTGGCAGCAGTAGTTTTCGCGCTCAAGGTCTGGAGGCATTACCTATATGGAGTTCACTGTGAGATCTTCACTGATCACCGTAGTCTTCAGTATATCACGAGTTAGCGAGAGCTGAACTCTAGGCAGAGGAGATGGGTTGAGTTACTGAAGGACTATGATTTCACTATTCTGTATCATCCGAGAAAGGCAAACGTTGTAGCGGATGCCTTGAGCCAGAAGGCGGTGAGTATGGGTAGCCTAGCTTCTCTTTCAGTTTCAGAGAGACCGTTGGCCTTACACATCCAGTCCTTGGCTAACCGTTTGGTTAGGCTTGACTTGTCAGATCCTAGCAGAGTTCTCGCTAGTGTTGAGGTTCGTTCTACTTTGATTGATCAGATTAAGAGACGTCAGTTTGAGGATCAGCAGTTGTGTGACCTTCGTGATCAGGTTGTTCAGGGTGAGAACAGTCGGGCTACTCTACATTCAGATGGGGTTCTGAGGTTTGATAGTTTCCTTTGGGTTTCGAGGGTTAGTGATTTGATTTAGTTGATACTTTGTGAAGCACATTGTACTAGATACTCCATTCATCCTGGCGCAGCAAAGATGTATTGAGAATTGAGACAGCTTTACTGGTGGAGTGGTATGAAGCGAGATGTGGCAGAGTTTGTATCTCGGTGCTTGAACTGTCGACAGGTTAAGTTCGAGCACATGAGACCGGGTGATTTGATGCAGCGACTTCCTATTCCTGAGTGGAAGTGGGAAGGTATTACTATGGACTTCGTTGTTGGTTTACCTCGTACTTCTCGTGGGTTTGATTCCATATGGGTGATTGTTGATAAGCTGACTAAGTCAGCACATTTCTTGCCAGTTCAGACTTTTTATGGTGTAGAGAGGTTAGCTCATATCTACATTCGTGAGATTGTTTGATTGCACGGCGTCCCAGCTTCTTTCATTTCAGACCGCGGCACTCATTTCACATCTCAGTTCTGGAGAGCTATTCAGCTAGATTTGGGTACAGAGGTTTAGCTTAGTACTGCTTTCCACCCTCAGACAGATGGCCAGTCCGAGAGGACCATTCAGGTCCTGGAGGGACATGCTTCGGGCTTGTGTTCTTGACTTTGGAGGTTCATGGGATCAGTTTGTGCCTTTGGCTGAGTTTTCTTATAATAATAGTTTTCATTCGAGCATTGGCATGGCACCTTTTGAGGCCTTGTATGGTAGGCATTGCAGATCACCGATTGGTTGGTTTGATGGTTCTGAATCTAGCCCACAGAGTACAGATTTTCTTCGAGATTCCTTAGACCGGGTCCGAGTGATTCAGGATAGACTTCAGGCATCCCAGAGTAGGTAGAAGAGCTACACTAATCGTAGACTTCATGCCTTAGAGTTCAGTGTTGGTGATTCAGTATTTCTCCATGTATTGCCCATGAAGGGTGTGATGAGATTTGGTAGGCGGGGCAAGCTTAGCCCCAGGTACATTGGGCCATACGAGATTCTCCAGAGGGTTGGTAGTGTTTCCTATCAGTTAGCTTTGCCTCTGATGTTTTCATCTATGCACCCGATTTTCCATGTATTAATGTTGCAGCGGTATGTTCTAGCTGGATGAGAGTTTAGCCTTTGTTGAGGAGCCGGTAGCTATTTTGGCCAGAGATATCAGGAGATTGAGGTCTCGAGAGATCTCGGTTATCAAGGTTCAGTGGAGGCACAGTCCAGTTGAGGAGGCTACCTGGGAGACCGAGAGAGATATGCAGGCTCAGTATCCGTAGTTGTTCGAGCTTTCAGGTACTTCCTTGTTCTTGACTTTCGAGGACGAAAGTCTTTTTAGTAGTGGATGATGTAATGACCCTTTCGGTCATTTATGAGTTTTCACCTTTCTTGTACCGTTAGAGCTTGTTTGTAGCAGCCCCAAGTCATTTAAGGCTTGTCGGGACCAGTAGTTCGGTGCCCGGATCGTTTGTTTGGTCTTTATGGTCGTATGATAAGTTTTGAAGTCAAGCAAGTCGGAAAAAGTTATCGTAAGTTTCTTTAATAAATTTTCTGGACTTTGGGTCATATGTCTCAGAGCTTTTCTCTCAATATATAAAGAGTTAGAAGTCCCCCTGACCTACCAAATTGAAGGTCTACGAGTCTAGTTTCCAATGCACAAAACCTCACATCCAACCGATCTTTGAGTAAAACGTTGTGACTGTTTTACCACGGACTGTCTGGCAGAAACTAGATCGCGAACCAGGTCGGGTCAAAATTGATTTAAAGCCTCCAATTCACGTTTTAAAAAGCCATTTCAGTTCTGAAACAGAGAGAAAACATAAGGGAGGTTTCCAAGAGAGTTCTTGAGTGATCAAGGTGTATTTTTGGTGATTTCTATCGCTAAAGTTTGTCCCCGTGCCTAGAAATGCGACCTCTACGCGTGGCAGCCATTTTCCCCTTTGATAAACCACGTTTGGAGCTGGTTTCAAAAGTTAGGAATTGGTATTTCTTGGTGTTTATTCAAGCTTTACACTTGGTTTGCTAAGGTAACCATCTCGGGGATCTTTTATGATCGTTTTTATGAAATTCTACGGACGTTTTGTTAAGTTATGATTCTTTTGGGAAATCTGCCGATTTAAGCTTAATTATGAACTGTTTATAGGTGAGTATAAGCTGCCTATATATAAATAGTGTTTGCGAAGCTTAGGACATAAGGAACAATTTCTGTGAAGGAACTACGGGCATTCGGACGTTCGTTGGAAGGTATTTTTGTCATTTTGGAGCTTCTTGGAGTGGTTCGAGCTTGGACATCGTTGTCCTAGCAGCTTGTCGTTGGACGGCAGATAGGTTATGGTTTAAACTCCCTAGACTTAGCATATATCAGACAAAACTGTACTAGCTGGCATCCTTGGGTTGGATTATTAGGTTGGTACCACAGACCTTGACCGCTTTATTCATGTCTGCCTACTTTTGTTCCTCCGTTGCTTGTAGTACTTGCCGATACATTTTATTTACCCTTGTGGTACTGTGAGGCCTTGTTGAATCTGTAACATAGAAGGTGGGATATTGGGAATGTCCGGGAGTCCCGTGCATAGAATTATCCTTCTAGGCTAGTTATGCTTGCTGAGTAGCTATGGGCTTGTGCAGGGTCGATAGGTTGATTATGAGCTGCTGGGCAGCTATTGTGTTTGATCATACCATTTCCATGCATATAAAGAGGTTTTATCCATGTTTTACTATGGTTTTGGCTTCGGGCCTACTGGCACTATTTTCTAAACCTTGCATGACCCCGGGGGACCATTTTTTATGGAAATGAATTGAAAGTGGTTTGATTTAACTTGTGAATATTCTTGGGTAAAAGAAGGTAAAATTATGATTTATGTCACCAGTTTTATGATTAACGCTAGACTCGGCAGGGTCGGGGTGCTAGTTGAGTTTTCTTGCTACTTGAGATGATTTTAGCCTCGGTCGGACCGAGCACCTGAGATGACTTTTTATTGTTTAAACCCGGTTATGCCCGGGCACCCTTGGAGGGGTTTTTGAGATACTTTCCCACTACTTTAGTCCTGGACAGGGTCTGGTCATGCATATTCGAGACTGGATCTCTATCTTAAACCCGGACTTTCTTCCGGATGACATGTTTTAATACTGAGTGTTAGTATGGGGTCGGGGACCTCCATGGACCTTGCCATCCAGACCTTGGGCTTCGGGCTGCGTGTGCCAGAGGAAGGGTATACAGCAGAGTAGAGGTATACGGGCAGTGTCCTTCCATGGAACCTACTTGCTGGGCCGAATCGGCACCGGAGGAGGTACATACAGAGATACCATTTCACTTGAGATCTTCATGCATCATATCATTCATTGTTTGAGGCTCCACCCTTGGTTGTTGTTTGTTGATTGTACGCTCTGGTAGTATGGGATGCTGGAGGGTTTGTTTTCACTTGTTTGTGTTCCTCGATTGTATGGGCGGCCGGGGGACTGTAGGTAGACTCTTGCTATTTACTTACAGAATTGTTCCCTGTTACGGTTAAGTATGAAATTGGTTACTGCTAGGCTGTTAGTTTCTGGATTTGAGATTGATATGATTAGTTGAGTTTGATTCCTGTCTCTGAGCATGCCTATCATTACTCTTTCCCTCTTCTTACACTTGAGGTTACCGGTATACCGTCCATTTCATAAACTTATTATGTATACACTGTTATTGCAAGGACCCCAGGTGCGTTGTTTCTTACTTTCACCTGTGCCTATGGTGTATATATTCTGCTTGCTGGCCTCACATATGGTTCTGTTGACTTCCCTCTGGGCTAGTTCCTGTGTACCTTTTGTTGATTTTTGTGACTACTTGCTTCTATTATGTCTGTTACTACGCTTTTATCTTATATGTGCCCAGTCGGACTATGATACCTGTTGGGTACCTTATGCTTTGCATTTGGTGCTCACCCTACCCCCTGTATCTTTTGGTGTAGATCCTAGCATGGGCCATCGCCGTTAGATCGCTATGGTTCGTGCTTGGAGATCTGTTGGGGACTATTTCAGACTGAGGGTGAGCTCTTGGCGATCGGAGCTTAGCTTTAGTTTATCTTTTACTTTATGTACTCTATTACCATTCAGAGACATCTGTATACGTTGTTATGGATCGTTTTTACTCCTTATATGTAGTTTTGGCTCTATACTATGATACCAGGTCCTGCGGTTTGGTTTAGTTTCCGCATATGTACATATATATATTCCTGCTATCTATTCTCTTCATCTTGTTCCCTTACATTTGCTTATTAAACTGTTGTTCCTCTTATTTGTTAGATAGTAGCCCATTACTAATTGTCCTGGGATATGGGGATTGGTTCTCCTACTGGGGGGATTGTAGGTGCCATCATGACCAAGAAATCGAGTCGTGACAATTATGAACCTTCACTCCTAATCAATTAATTGAGCCTACTTTCATCTAGATTTGTGTTTAAGCAATTTTTTTTGTTTCATTCTAAAACTCTCATCAGTTGGAACATAAATTGATTCATGTCTATCTTTTCATGCTTGTGTGTTGCTTTATTTTCAAAAGTTTGTGACATTATCTATGGTATAAATTTTATTGAATAAATGATAAATCCCCTCTTGATTAGAATGCCCAATTGTTGGCCTATTGATTTTGTATGATTGAATTCCATAGTCTTTTTAAATTTGTTTTCTCTAACGAGGAGCATGATCATACTTTTTCTTTTGAGTCTTTTCCTCCACTTTGATTAGGCATGACTTAATTAAAGATATTAATTCTTATTCCTTTATTTGATGCATGTGATTCAGACAAGGTCGTATCAGACTCCACCCCTTTGCATTCTGATTAGCTAAAGCCTAATCTCAAATCGATTCTTCCATATCTAGTCCCAACAGGACTAATTTGAAATCTAGTCCCAACAGGACTAATTTGAAGTCAAGAAAGAAAAGAGAGTCCATTTGCCTAAGTGCTAATGGAAACAAAGGGAAGCTAAAATACAGGTTCAAAGTCAAAGAAGGAGCGGAAAATGGGCTTAGCCCAATTAAATTTGGTAGTGCAAAATGGACAATTTGTAGGGGTTTGGGCCTAAGTGCCTATACTCAACTTCTTTCCTCTCTTTTAATTACTTGTATAATCTTAGAATCCTATTTGTATAAATTCTAACATTTTATTTAACTTAGTTTTTTTCCCTTTCAGAATACCATTGTCTCTTTTTTCGCAAATTCATCATTTTATTAATCAATCGACTTCGAAAATTAGTTCTCTTAAAGTTATCACTTAATTCATTCCCTTGCAATTTCATTTAAATCGCTCAATATCTTTCAATTGTGGATTTTCTCCTAAAACAGAATAAATCTTCTTTTAAAATAAATTCTCACTTTTTCACAAGTTAGTCAAATAAAAATAAGTTAGAAAATAATCAGATAACAGCGTGTTAGCGGATATTTCGAGTGCCTTAAAACCTTTCTCGAAATATTAATATGAACTTCTTACCTGGATTTCTTAAATTCAAAGATTTTTATCTATTTGAAATCTTTCGAATATTTTCAAAGGTTTTCTTGATTTTACCTAAAAAATTAAGTGGAAGCTCTGTTTTAATTAAATTGAGAATTTTTATAAGTTTTCAAGTTTAATTCAAGTCAAAAATCATTTCAAAATGCAGTTGCTTTTTCTTTTCAAAAAGAAAGGAAAATGAGATAAAACAATCACCAACCAATCTTTAGACACCTCATTTCACTTATCATACCTATACAGTAGCCACCCTCAACTTAGGCTAATTCCCTAAGTTGAGGTGCACGATATCCAAGGAGTTATCAGGCCAAAATTAAAGATTCAAAGTTAAAAATGAGAGGGTAAAAGGTTATCAAAAGAACATGGTTTGCTTCGGCTAAAATAGGGATCAAAGGATTTATTCATATTTGGACGGCTTTTTAGGCTAAGTGGACTGCACACAAAAAGGGCATGTGATCCTTTCCTAAACAACTGACTTTGAACTTCATAGAATAGACCGAGAAAGTTCTAGATGCAAGCAAAGAGTGAGAAATGTTCAATATATACTCACACACACTTGGCACCAAGAAATATATCACTACCAACCATCACAACAATAGTTCGGTGTAAGCAAAGTTACAACATTCACATGCAATCAATGACATTCTGGGATCCAGTACAGTTAACTATTCCAAACATATGTACAAAATCAAACTTTTGGAGGGGGCTATTTTTTATAACAAAATACCATTATTGCTACAGTCTCATCTTCTTTTCTTTACATCTTACACAATAAAACAACAACACAAAAATTATAAAACAACCTAAACATGTTGGTTCTACTAGATAGCACACCCGATGGAAAATAAATACGAAAACAAAAATCCTCGATGGTGATAGACTCACAGGTATCCCAACAGTATCAACTTAGACTCATGCATTGTCCCTAATGCATACATATGAAAGATGAAATTGTAAGAGAAAGGAATATTTGTGAAGACCTTAAGCCTTAGATTCTGGTACGATATTGGAGACCATCAGGGTCTCCTAGGTAGGAGCAGTCTGTGGAATAGGTGCAAGCGTCATCAGCCAGTTGGGCTATAAATTTCTCTTGACTCAGCTCCTCAGCGTTATCATTGTTCAGGTTTTGTTGATTAGCAGCAAGCCTTGCTGCTTCACACTGTTGTGCATTCATATTCAACCTTAAAGTCTTTATAAGCTCAGGGTCATATGGTAAGATTGGGTCACCCGAGCATTGGGTACTTGGCATGCACAAAGTTGTACCAAGCAGTCACAGAAAAAACAAATAAAAGTAAAATTTAGAAATATAACTAAGACTCAAATAAACACACCGGACTTAATAGACAATAGTATTCCCCGACAATGGCGCTAAAATTTGATACGCCCAAGTTACACCTCACTTAAGAAGTATAAGTGGTTGTTGTCAAATATAGAATCCAACAAAGGTTGTGGTCAAATCCCAGGGGAAATATGGTGAAAGTTAAGTCGTTAGTAGTTCAAATGAATAATAGTTGATAATTTCCAGAAAATGGGGGGGATGTTTTAGTGATCAATCTCGTTTAAACTCTTGTTAAATTCAAGTAACAAATAACAAATATCAATGGGAATATTCAGTACAGAAAATGAACTAGGGATGTGATCACCATGGCTTTGTAACAACTTCGGATCAATTTTCATATGGATTCATTTTATAAGCATAATGTGAAGCAATTGAATTTAACACTATGCTTTATCGTTTCTCAACCAAATAGATGACTTTCTTCTCAATTCTTTCAAACATGAAAAGATGAACTATAAAACTCAGTTAATTCTCCAAGTTGATTAACATTGCTAAAGTGTTATTTATTAGACGCGGGTTAGAAGCTCTGAATCCTTGTTGTTAATCATTTTTACTCGATTTTAACTTCTTGTTTAAAGAAAGTCAGATCTAAGGCTTGTTCTAACATTTGAAACCATTAAAAATCGGTAAAAATGAAAGATCGACAACTTATTAATTATATAATCCAAACTCAATATCATAAGAACCCTAGATTGCTACTTAGCCATGGTTCCCACAACCCTAGTTGTAGGAGTTTTAGCTACTCATGAGTTTAGAATAAGAAAAAGCAATAAGATTCATGAATAAAAGAAAGATTCTTACAGTAGATGAAAAATATACTTCAGTTCCTGATGAAAACCCAAGAACAAATGGTGAAAATCCTAAGAGAAAAATTTTAACTTATTTTTCTCATTTGGTGCATTCAAAAACGTAGAGAAAATATCCCACAATATTTCAGCCCTAATACTTGGTATTTATAGTTTTCCAAGAAATTTAAATCCAAAACTAAAATTCAAATTTCTGCTTCAACTTGACTAGTTTGGCTGACGAATCATCAGGCTTGTGACGACTAGTCAAGTGAGTCATCACAAGTTACAGTCGAGCTCAGGTTTTTGCCTTGCCTGACAATTTTTCTTGTAAGTCATCGGGCTTGTGATGACTTGCTGGTAAATCTAGGTAAGTCATCGGGTCTGTGATGACTTGATGGGTAAATCAAGGTAAATCGTTGGCCCTGTGATGACTTGCTGAGAGCCTTGAATGTTTGGGTTGACAGTTAGTGTGACAACTCATCAAAGCCTTGATAACTCATCAGGTGAGTCGTCACACTAACCATAAGAGTCCTTTGGTGTCCCAAAATTCATCCTTTTTAGTCTTGGTTCAATTTCCTGCAATTTAAATAGATAAACCATCAAAACCAACAATGGTTGCTTGGAAACTTATGTCTATTCTTAGTTAAAGGAGTAAAATATATCGTAGAATGCCGGCACATCAACTAAAATTTGATACGCCCAAATTACACCTCACTTAAGAAGTATAAGTGGTCATTGTCAAATATAGAACCCAACAAAAATTGGGGTCGAATCCCACAAGGAATATAATGAAAGTTAAGTCGTTAATAGTTCAAATGACTAATAGTCGATGATTTCTGAAAAATAAGGGGATGTTATAGTGATCAATCTCATTTAAACTCTTGGTTAATTCAAGTAACAAATAACAAATATCAATGGGAATATTAAGTAGAGAAAATGAACTAGGGATGTGATCACCATGGCTTTGTAACAACTTTGGGTCAATTTTCATATGGATTCATTTTATAAGCATAATGCGAAGCAATTAAATTCAACACTACATCTAATCATTTCTCAACCAAATAGATGACTTTCTTTTCAATTCTTTCGAACTTGAAAAGATGAACTACAAAACTCAGTCAATTCTCCAAGTTTATTAACCTTGCTAAAGCATTATTCATTATATGCAGGTTAGAAGCCCTGAATCCTTGTTGTTAATCCTTTTTACCCAGTTTTAACTTCTTGTTTAAAGCAAGTAAAACCTAGGGCTTGTTCTAACATTTTCTACCATTAGAAATCAGTAAAAATGAAAGATCAACAACACATTAAGCATATAATCCAAACTCAATATCATAAGAACCCTAGATTGCTACTTAGCCATGGATCCCACAACCCTAGTTGTGGGAGTTTTAGCTACTCATGAGTTTAGAATAAGAAAAAACAATAAGATTCATGAATAGAAGAAAGATTCTTACAATAGATGAAAAATATACTTCAGTTCTTGATGAAAACCAAAGAACAAATGGTGAAAATCCCAAGACAACAATTGTAACGTATTGTTCTCAGTTGTTGTGTTCAAAAATGAAGAGAAAATATCCAACAATGAATAATAATATTTCAGCCCTAATACTTAGTATTTATAGTTGTTCAGGAAATTTAAATCCAAAAATAGAATTCGGAATTTCTGCCTTCAACCTCACTGGTTTGGCTGGTGAATCATCCGGCCTGTGATGACTCATCAAGTGAGTCTTAATGAGTCATCACAAGTTCCAGTCGAGCTCACATTTTTGCCTAGCCTGACGAGTTTTCTGGTAAGTCATTGAGCCTGTGAGCCTGTGACGACTTGCTGGTAAATCTTGGAAAGTCATTGGGCCTATGATGACATTTTGGTAAATCAAGGTAAGTCGTTGGCCCTGTGATGACTTGGTGAGAGCCTTGACGATTTGGCTTGATGGTTAGTGTGATGACTCGTCAGAGCCTTGATGACTCGCTAGGTGAGTTGTCACACTAACTAAAAGAGTCCCTTAGTGTCCCAAAATTCATCTTTTTTAGTCTTGGTTCAATTTCCTACAATTTAAACAGATAAACTATCAAAACCAACAACAGTTGCTTGAAAACTTACGTTTATTCTTAGTTAGAGGAGTAAAATGTGTCGTAGAATGCTGGCACATCAATAAAAATTTGATTCGCCCAAATTACACCTCACTTAAGAAGTATAAGCATCGTTGTCAAATATAGAACCCAATAAAGGTTGGGGCCAAACCCCACAAGGAATATGGTGAAAGTTACGTCGTTAGTAATTCAAATGACTAATAGTCGATGATTTCCAAAAAATAGGGGGGATGTTATAGTGATCAATCTCGTTTAAACTCTTGGTTAATTCAAGTAACAAATAACAAATATCAATGGGAATGTTCAATAGAGAAAATGAACTAAGGATGTGATCACCATGGCTTTGTAACAACAGTAGCCACTCTCAACTTGGTCTAATTGCCTGAGTTGAGGTACACGATGTCCAAGGAGGGACCAGGGCCAAAATAGAGATTCAAAGTTAAAAAGGGAAGGTAAAGGGTTATCGAAAGAAAAAGGGTAACTTCAGCTCAAATAAGGATCAAAAGAATTATTTGCAATTGGACGGATTTTTAGGTTAAGTGGACTGCACACAAAAAGGGCATGTGATCCTTTCCTAACCAACTGACTTCGAACTTCACAGAATAGGCCGGGCAAGTTCTAGATGCATGCACAGAGTAAGAATTTATCAAAATGACTTAGGAAAAATAGCAGGACCATTATATTCCAAAACAGGATCCACTGGTCAGAAGTCTAATCTCACACACAGTTGGAACTAAGAAACCATATCACTACCAACCATCAGAAACAAATGTTTGGCTTAAGCAAGGTTACTACAATCATATACAATCAATGACATTCAGGGTTCCAGTATAGTTAACTATTCCAAACATATGTACAAAACCAAACTTTTTGGAGGGGATCCTTTTATAACAAAATACCATGATTGCTATAGATTCATATTGTTTTCTTTACACATTACACAACAAAACCACAACACAAAAATTATAAAACAACCTAAGTATGCCAGTTCTACTATTTAGCACACTAGAGGGAAGAGAAACACGACAATAAAAACCCTCGGTGGTGATAGACTCACAGGTATCCCAACACCCTCAACTTAGACTCATGCATTGTCCCCAATGCATAAATTGAAAGCTAAAACTATGAGAGAAAGGGATTCATGTAAAGCCCTTAGGCCTAAGAGTCTGGTATGATATTACAGACCATCAGGGTCTCCGAGGCAGGAGCAGTCTCTGGAATAGGTGCAAGCAATATAAGCCAGTTGGGCTATAAATTTCTCTTGACTCAACTCCTCAGTTTTATCATTGTTCAGATTCTGTTGATTAGCAGAAAGCCTTGCTGCTTCACGCTGTTATCCATTCATATTCAGCCTTAAAGTCTTTGCAAGATCGGGGTCATATGGTAAGATTGGGTCACCCGAGCAGTGGATACTTGGCATGCACAAAATTGTACCCTGCAGTCATAGAAACAACAAATAAAAGTAAAATATAGAAATATGACTAAGAGTCAAATAAACACACTGAACTTAATAGACAACTATATTCTCCGACAACTATCACGACCTGATTTCTCAGATCATGATGGCACCTACAACCCCCAGTAGGAAAAACAATCCCCGTAGCCCAGAACGGTTAGTAATGGGCAATTACTTAACTAATTCGCATGATAAGCTGAAATAAATGGGAGAAGAATAGGATACAGACAAGCGGAAGCAAAAACCGAATATATAAAAGAAAACTAGACCAACCCCAAGACTTGGTATCGACAATACAAAAGCTTCTAATAGAATATAAGTGCTAAAAGTAGCAAAAGATAAGTACATCTGTCTCCGTATATACAAAGAGTAACAGTACAAAAGATGAGATATGATCAAGCCCCGACCGTCAGGCGCTCACCCTAGTCTCAAAGATCCAAAAGCTGCACGAGTCTTAAACGCGATCAACGGCGAAAGCTCAACTAATATATGCACCAAAATGTACAGAAGTGTAGTATGAGCACCAATTACTAAGCAACGGGTACCCAGCAAAGCATCATCGACCGACTGAGCCCATATAAAATATAAAAGCCATAAAAAGCATAATACAAGAATATAGTCACAGAAAACAAGGAAGAAGCACAAGAAAACTAACACATGAGCAATCCAACCAAGAGTACATGAATAACATGTTAGCACAGAAGATGCACATACACAGATACTCAGGTGGAAGGAGGAAAAAGGATGCACATGGCATCCTTGCAACAACAGTATATATAAGGAGAGTTTAAAGAGATGGGCGATATACTGGTAACCTCAAAAATGATGGGAAAGAAGGAAAGCAAGCCGATAATCGAACTAGAAATCATAGACTAACGGAAACAAGCCTAAGATATCAAATACCAAGATAAAATAGTTGTAAACAACTCACAAGTCAAAGCCTAAGATGGAATAACTAACACAAAAGTATCCAAATCTGCTACTTAAGCCAGGATAAAACACGACTTAAAACCCCATACTCGCTCAGAAAGCTACACAATCAACATCTCAGTAAGATGGGACCCACTAAACCCTCAATAATCTCAGTCCCAAGGATGGTGCCTCAACAGGCTAAACCCATTCATCCAATCGATACCAAAAGCCCAAGTTAGCTCTACGAAATGAAAGAAGTAACATAATCTACCTACAGTCCCAAGGGCTGCCCATATTACCGAGGAACATAATCAAGTGAAAAAAAACCTCCTGGCCGCCCATATAAGCGTAGCGTATACTGAACACACAGCAAATAAAGGTAGAATCGGTGTGCCAAATGCATGATAATGATATGATATGAAAGGAACTGGTATGTTCCCCCTCAGGCACCTCAAGGGCACATGTAGAGGTAGGACTCATGGAAGGACTCTACCCGTGTACCTATCCTACGCCGTACACCCTTCATCTGACACACGCAGCCCAAGGCCCATGGTACTGGATTGACAGGGTTCATGGAGGTCTACTCATTGACTATATACATCGCCCAGCAATCTCAAATAGTAGCTCAAAACTCAAAACCTCGTAGTATATGCCCGGGATCGAATCGAGTCTAAAAAATTAGTAAAAGTCTCAATAACCCTCTCAAAAGGTGCCCGAAGGATACTCGAGTCTAAATTAGTAATCAAATCAAGTCTAGTGCTACGGCTCTTCCGGGCCTAGTATCAGTAGGAAATCAAGTCTAGTGCTATGGCCCTGTTAAGCCTAGTATCAGTAGGAAAATCGAGTTTAGTGCTACGGCCCTGCCGAGCCTAGTATCAATAGGAAAATCAAGTCTAGAAATCATCCAAATCCCGTTTTATCATCATTTATACCGAAAATGGACCCCCAGGGCCATGCAAGGTTCAGAAAACCATCCATAGTAAGCCCGAAGCCAAAACAGTGATAAAACATGCAGGGAAACACCTTTTTCATGGATGATATGCTCACACACAAATATAAATTAGCCCAAGGGCTCACAAACATTCCTACCGGCCCTGCACAGGCTCAACAGCTCTACAACAGACATAATCAGCCTAAAATAAAATCTCTATGTTCGAGACTCGTGGACATTCTCAAATAACCCACCATCTATATTCCAAAGTCAATACAAGGTCGCACAGGACCACAAGGGTAATATACAATACTACGCGAATACAATAAACAACGTATGAAATAAACGGATAGAAAGACAGACAAGGTCTAAGGTACCAACCTATAGCAACCCGCCCGAGGATACTAATTAGAGTAGTTACAACCTATATACGCAGAGTCTAGAGAGGGGAAACCATAACCTACCTGTTATCCGACGACTAGCTGCGGGAACAACGTCGTCTAGGCTCGAAATGCTCCGGGAAACTCTAATTTGTGAAAATACTATCAATGCAATAATCTACATGTCAAAAGGAGACTAACGATACCATATCTCTATAATAATACCCGGGCCAAATTTCGGGTCACCGATGGGCCCATGGGCCCCCACAACCCAAAGCTATAATGAAGAAGCACAAAATGATCACCACGATCATGAGAGCACATGCCTAGAAAATTGAAGAATTTGGGCATGAAATTCGAGCTAAAACAGCCCCTACAAGTCAAAGAACCAAAGAAGGAATTTAAGAACGAAAAACTGGAAATTGGGCAAGAATCGCTTACCACAATGAGAGAGAATGTCAAGGAGGTGAGTTCCACGAATCCACGAGCATGCAAGCCCAAGAAAACCTTAATCTACAAGTAATTTCCAAGCTTTGAGAATTTACATCAATGTAGGGAATTTAAAGAATGAAAATCGGAGATTAGCAATGAACCTTTCGGATTAATGACGGAAAAGTGCTCCCGAAGCTATGGTGAATTTACCCGAAGAAAATGATGTCCAAAAGTGGAGAAAATTGAGTTTAGGAGCTTTAACAATTGAGGGACGAAGTTGGAAAATGAGGAAATGGAGAAGAAGGTTTAGTTTATAACATTTCCAACAGATATCGCAATTGCGGCATTTTCATCGCAAATGCGGACATCACAAATGCGGCCAAAGCACCATAAATACGAAAAAACACCGCAAATGTGGAATTTTACCACAACTGCGATGGCTGCAAATGCGGTCAAATGCCCATAAATGCAGACCCAATAGGTACAACAAAACTCAGCTAAGCTTAAAACTTCGAATGGACCCTCGAGATTCATCTGGGGTCCCATGGACACAAAAGAATAGAGCTATTTGACTAGAAACGACATTTCAGATCCAATGGAATAGATTAAAATCCCATTAGAAGTCGATTTAATGAAAAAAGTGGGCCCCATGCCCAAAACCAACCGTAGGCCAACTATTTCCAAAACAGAACCCAATGGCCAAAAATAAGTTTGGAAGCCTCGGGATCCAAACCAATGGTCCCTCTTGCCTAAACTCGATGTTCTGGAGCTAGCAACGCTGATGGAATTTTTATTCGAGGCCATCTTCTCCAAATGTTAACCAAAGTTAACCATACAAGCCCAATTGGCCTAAAAACACAGAACGAGAGAGAATTACAAGCTGAATAGCTTCCAGATCCTGACAAAAGGTCCACCTAGACCAAAGTCCATGCTCCGGAGCTAAAGGAACTGTCAAAATTATATTACAAGCATGATAGCTAAGAATGTTGACCGAAGTCATTGATTTCCAAAGTTGAAGCTCTAAATCCAGGAATGGGCAAAAGACCAAAGAAACGGCCCGGGCACCAAACTACCGATCCTAGCAAGTCATAAATGACTTGGGGCCTCTACAGGCACGCTCTAACAGTATAAGAAAGGCGAAAACATGAAAATTACCAGAAGGTTCATTACATCATCCAGTACTAAAAAGGACTTTTGTCCCTCTATAGAACTCTAATACCAAGCTGTCATAACCTGATTATTCAGGTTATGATGGCACCTACAACCCTCCAGTAGGCGAACCAATCCATGTAGCCCAAAACGGTTAGTAATAGGCTATTACCTAACTAATGCGCATGATAAGTGGAAATAAATAGGAGAAGAATAGATTACAGACAAGCGGAAGCAAAACCCGAATATATAAAAGAAAACTACACCAACCCCATGACTTGGTATCGATAATACAGAAGCTTCTATAGAATATAAGCGCTAAAAGTAACAAAAGATAAGTACAACTGTCTTCGAATATAGAAATAGTAATAGTACAAAAGATGAGATGTGGTCAAGCCCCGACCGTCAGGCGCTCACTCTAGTCTTGAAGATCCAAAAGCTACACGAGTCTTCAACATGATCAACGGCGAAAGCTCAACTAATATCTGCATTAAAAAGTGCAGAAGTGTAGTATGAGCACAAATTTCTTAGCAATGGATACCCAGTAGGCATCATTGGCCGACTGAGCGCATATAAAATACAAAAGCCATAAAAATCATAATACAAGAAGATAGTCACAGAAAACAAGGAAGAAGCACAAAGAAACTAGCACATAAGCAATCCAACCAAGAGTACATGAATAACATGCTAGCACCAAAGATACACATACACAGATACTCAGGTGAAAGGAGGAAAAAGGATGCACATGAGATCCTTGAAACAACAGTATATATAAGGAGAGTTTAAAGAGATGGGCAGTATACCGGTAACCTCAAAAATGATGGGAAAGAAGGAAAGCAAGCCGATAATCAAACTAGAAATCACAGACTAACGGAAACAAGCCTAAGATATCAAATACCAATATAAAATAGCCGTAAACAACTCATAAGTCAAAGCCTAAGATGGAATAACTAACCTAAAAGTATCCAAATCTGATACTCAAGTGAGGATAAAATAGGACTCAAAACCCCATACTCACTCAGAAAGCTACACAATCAGCATCTCAGTAAGATGGGACCCACTAGCCCCTCAATAATCTCAGTCCCAAGGATGGTGCCTCAACAGGCTAAAACCATTTATCCAATCGATACAAAAAGTCCAAGTTAGCTCTACGAAATGAAAGAAGTAACATAATCTATCTACAGTTCTAATGGTTGCCCATACAACCGAGGAACACAATCAAGTGAAAACAAACCACCCGGTCGCCCATACAACTGGAGCGTACACTTAACACACAGCAAACAAGGGTGGAATCGGTGTGCCAAATGGATGATAATGATATGATGTGAAAGTAATTGGTATGTTCCCCATAAGGTACCTTAAGGGTCCATATAGAGGCAATACCTATGAAAGGACTCTACTCGTGTACCTCTCCTACGTCGTACACCCCTCATCCGGCACAAGCAGCCCAACGCCCATGGTCCCGGATTGACAGGGTCCATGAAGGTCTACTCGTCAACCACATACATTGCCCAGCGATCTTAAATAGTATCTCAAAACTCAAAACCTCATAGTATATGCCCGAGATTGAACTGGGTCTAAAACAGTAGTCAAAGTCTCAATAACCCTCTCAAAGGGTTCCTGAAGGATAATCAGGTCTAAATAAGTAATAAAATCAAGTCTAGTGCTACGGCCCTGCCGAGCGTAGTATCAGTAGGAAATCAAGTCTAGTGCTATGGCCCTGCCGAGCCTAGTATCAGTAGGAAAATTGAGTCTAGTGCTATGGCCCTGCTGAGCTTAGTATCAGTAGGAAAATCAAGTCTAGAAATCATCCAAATCCCATTTTATCATCATTTATACAGAAAATGGGTCCCCAGGGCCATGCAAGGTTCATAAAACCGTCTATAGTAGGCTCGAAGCCAAAACACTGATAAAACATGCAAGGAAAAACCTTTTTCATGGATGACATACTCGCACACAAATATAATTTAGCCCAACGGCTCACAAATATTCCTACCGGCCTACACAGACTCAACAACTCTACAATAGACATAACCAACCAAAAATAAAAGCTTTATGTCCGGGACTCCTGGACATTCCTAAATAATCCACCATCTATATTTCAGAGTCAATACAAGGTCGCACAAGACCACAAGGGTAATATACAATACTAAGTGAATACTACAAACAACCTATGAAATAAATGGACAGAAAAGCGGACAAGGTCTGGGTACCAACCTATAACAACCCACATAAAGATACTAATTAGAGCAGTTACAGCCTATATACGCAGAGTCTAGATAGGGGAAACCATAACCTACATGTCGTTCGACGACTAGCTGCGGGAACGGCATCGTCCAGGCTTGAAATGCTCCAGCAAGCTCCAATTCATAAAAATACTATCAATAAAATAATCTACACATCAAAAGGAGATTAACGATACCCATATATCTATAATAATAGCCGGGCCAAATTTTGGTTCACCGACAGGCCTGTGGACCCCGCAACCAACTAAAAATGAAGAAGCGTAAAATGATCACCATGATCATGGAAGACCATGCCCAGAAAATTGAAGAATTTGGGCATGAAATTCGAGCTAAAACAACCCCTACAAGTCAAGGAACCAACGAAGGAATTTAAGAACGAAAAACTGGAAATTGGGAAAGAATCACTTACCACAACGAGAGAGAACTACAAGAAGGTGAGTTCCACGAACCCACGAGCATGCAAGCCCAAGAAAACCCAATTCTACAAGTAATTTCCAAGCATTGAGAATTTACAACAATGGAGGGAATTTAAAGAATGAAAATCAGATATTAGCAACGAACCTTCCGGATTAATGATGAAAAAGTGCTCCCGAAGCTATGGTGAATTTACCCCAAGAAAATGTGTGGAGAAAATTGAGTTTCGGAGCTTTAACAATGGAGGGACGAAGTTGGAAAATGAGAAAATGGAGAAGAAGGTTTAATTTATAACATTGCCAGCATAATCCACAATTGCGGCACTTTCATCGCAAATGCGGACACCACAAATGTGGAAAAAAATCACAAATGCAGAATTTTACCGCAATTGCGGTGGCTGCAAATGCGTTCAAATGCCCGCAAATGCGAACCCAACAGGTACAGAAAAACTCATCTAAGCTTATGACTTTGAATGGACCCTCGGGATTCATTCGGGGTCTCACGGATACAAAAAAATAGAGCTATTTGACTAGAAATGGAATCCCGGATCCAACAGAATTGATGAAAATCCCATTGAAGGTCGATTTAATAAAAAATTAGGCTCCGTTCCCAAAACCAACCTTAGGCCAACTATTTCCAAAATAAAACTCAATGGCCGAAAATAAGTCTGAAAGCCTCGGGACCTAAACCAATGGTCCTTCTAGCCTAAACTCAATGTTCCGAAGCTAACAACGCTGATGGAATTTCCATTCGAGGCCATCTTCTCCAAATGTTGACCAAAGTCCACCATTCAAACCCAACTGGCCTGAAAACACAAAATGAGAGAGAATTACAAGCTGAATAGGTCCCGGATCTCGACAAAAGATCCTCCTAGACCAAAGTTCATGCTCCGGAGCTAAAGAAACTGTCAGAATTCAATTTCGAGCACGATAGCTAAGAATGTTGACCAAATTCAAAGATTTTCAAAGTTAAAGCTCTAAATCCAGGAACGGCCAAAAAGACCAAACAAATGGCCCGGATACCAAACTATCAGTCCCAGCAAGTCATAAATGACTTGGAGCCTCTATAGGCACGCTCTAACAGTACAAGAAAGGAAAAAACATGAGAATGACCAAAAGGGTCATTACAGCAACGGTGCCAAAATTTGATACCCTAAAATTACACCTCACTTAAGAAGTATAATCGGCCATTGCCAAATATAGATCCCAACAAAGGTTGGGGTCAAATCCCACAGAGAATATGGTGAAAATTAAGTCGTTAGTAGTTTAAATGACTATTTGTCAATAATTTCTGGGAAGGTAGGCGGTTTTATAATGATCAATGTTGTTTAATCTTTGGCTAATTCAATTAGCAAATAACAAATTTTAATGAGTAAAAATCAATAGAGGAAGCAAACTAAGGGTGTGTTTACCATGGCTTTACAATGAATTCGGGTGAACTTTGGTAACGGATTCACTTCGTACAACTAATGTGAGGCAATTAAATACAAATGTACACCTAAATGTTTCTCAACCTAATTAGATGATTTTCCCTTTAATTCATTCGAACTTGAAAAGATAACAGTAAGAAACTCAATTTTAGCCTCAATTAGATTAATCTCGCTAGAATCATTACTCATTAGATGGAGGTTAGAAACTCCGAATCCTCATTGTTAAACCTTTTCCCTGGTTTTTAACCTCTTATTTCAAGCAAGTCAGTTCTAGGGCTTGTTCTAATGTTTGCAACCATTAGAAATCTGTAAAAATTAAAGGATAACAAAACAATAATGTATACAGTATGAATCCAATACCAAATCAACCCTAATTCGTTATTTCACCATGGATCCCACAACCCTAGTTGTGGGATTTTAGCCACTCGTGCTTTTAGAATAAGAGAAAGAAATCATATTCATGAATAGAAGAAGATTCTTACGATAGATAAAAATAAACTTCGATTCTTTACTAAAACTTGAGCAACAATTTCCAAAACAATGATTCCCCAGAAAGTAGCGTATTTTAGTCACTATATGCGTTAAAATGTGAAGGAAAAAATATCACCCGATGAATAATTAATATTTCAGCCCTAATACTTGGTATTTATAGTTGTCCAGGAATTTTAAATTCGAAAATAGAATTCAGATTTTCTGCCTTAGACTTGAAGGCTTGGCTGATGAATCGTCAGGCTTGTGACGACTCGTCACTTGAGCCGTCACAACTTCCAGTGAGCTGATGTTTCTGTCCAGCCAAGTTTTCTGAGTGCATAACTCGAAATATTACCATTGTAGATTGTAGTTGTAATAAACTCTGAGACTTTTCTTTATACCACGGTTATTTCCCAAGGAGCAAAATTTTATTTTCTTTATTTTTGTGTCGAACTGGGTGGCATGTCCCTATGATAGATTGAGAGGCGACTTTCTTAAGGTAAAATGCCAAGTTTAATTATGCCATGATGTTGTCCATTTTATCATCATTTCTTCATCTTTCTTCCACATCTCCTTAGTCATATTTGTAGAGGTAGCACCCATTGCCACCTCGATTCCCAAGTGTGCCAACCCCGATTTGGCTTCATCATTCTATCAAGCAAGTCTAGTCATAACAAAAGTTTGATCCATTACTGAACCACCAGCTAGATTATTGGCAACATATTTGTTGATCGGATCCAAAGATCTATAAAACTGTTGAAGCAATATTTCGTTGGGAAGGCCATGTGTCAGGCATTGTTGCACTTTCTTCTTAAATCTCAACCATGCCTCATGAAGAGTCTTACAAGGCAATTGCCTAAAATTTATGATTTCATCACGCGATGGGAGAATTCGACAAGGAGGAAAAAACCAATCAAGAAATGCATCAAGCAACTCATTCCAAGGGGTGACGGCACCAACGAGAAGGTCCTCGAGCCATGTTGTCGCTTCCCCTATTAAGGAGAAGGAAAATAATCTCAACCGAATTGACTCTTGGGTAATATTTATTATTTTGAAGGGTTGAAAAATCTTCGTAAAGTTCTTTATATAGCGATTCACATCTTCATGTGGGAGACCCCCGAACAATCTCTCCATTTGCAAGAGGTGTAGCATAGTATTCATAACGTGAAACACGACATCCCCTACTATTGGAGGTAGGCGAATGGCGCTTGCTACACTATCATGACCTACTGGCTCATTAGCATCCATATGTTCTTCAACACTAGCATTGTCTCTTGCATTACTCATGTTTGCACCTAGCAACAAGACAAAAACAGCAAAGAAAATGAATTAGAACAAGGTGCAATACTAAAGTGAATCAACACACAAAAATAAGGCAATCTATAAACTAGTCCCCGGTAATGGCACCATTTTTTATAATGTCCAAATGCACTCCTTAATTAAGAATAAGTGTCAACGGTCGTATGCAAAACAAATCAACTTGGATATGAGGTCAAATCCAACAGGGACTAGACTAGATTGGACCGAATTTTGTATATTAATTCACTCCTAGCATGCATATTTTATAAAAATGACAATAACATAAAAATTGAGGGTTTGTTGTAACAAGTAGTTTGTATCAAAGGTGACAAGTATTAATCGCAAAACAATTCTTTTTAATTAATGTTTAGGAGTCTAGGGGTGTGCTTTCGATGGGGCAATAACTATAATTGGGATTGAGTAACTGGCTTAGATTCAATTACTATACAGATAGTTTTGGCTTTGGCTATGCATCAAGGTCTCTCAACCCAAGAGCATGTTTATTTTGGGTTTTGTCAAATCCCAAGACCAATCACAATTAACCAAACAAAATATGATTGAGTGGGATAAACTATTTCTAACTTTAGTCCTTAGATGGGAATTCCCAAATCTTCAACATTAAATACTTACCCAATTCCAATCCTCTTTCTTAAGCAAGATTGAAATTAGAGAACTCAACCAATATTTGAAACTATTAATTTTATAATTAAAACTCAAAGAATTTAATGGATTCATACAATATAATCAATTCTAAGAGTAAATAATCAATACCCAATCATAATTATACACACATCATTGCACATACCCCTAGAAGAGAATTTAACTACTCATATAAATGAAAAGAGAAATTATACCAAATGGGTATTCCTCATATAAATGAAAAGAGAAATTATACCAAATGGGTGTTCCCCAATTCCAGTCATAAGAAGAAATTGAATTTAATCTCAAGCTTAGTTGATCAACAATGGAGTTTTCCAAGTTTGGGGGAGATGAAGTCACAAGTGTACTTTTTTCCTCTCTAAGAGTACTACAAACTACGAATGAAAAACTAAAAATTGATGAACAAAAACTGTATGTACAAATCCTTAAAAAATGTCCTTGAAAACCTCAACTCTCTCTAGAAAGTTGTGGATAAAAATACTCTTTGGGAGACTTGCAGCTCACTTGGGCTTCACTTACGGCCGCAAGTCTCCATTTGCCGTCTGCAAATATCGAGGGAAGTTGACAGTCTTCTGTCTCTCTCTTGCACTACACTTGCAAGCCACAGGTGCTCACATGCAGGCTACATCTCCAGTGCATCTTCTGTTCTTGAACTTCATCCTCTACCTACCACTTGTGCTAGCAAGTGGGCTTCTGCACTTCGCAGGTGCTCTATTTTGACTTGGCTTCTTCCCTTAGCTTGTTGCTTGAGTTTTTTCTTTTCTTTCTTGCATTTTGGGTTAAAAATCTTTTGCATCATCAAATCCTAAGAATTCATGCACATAAGAGATAAAAGGTACAAAAATCATCGATTAAGCACAAGATTGAGGCAATAATCCATGCTTAAGAGCTAAATAAGTTGGTAGATTACCAACTTATCAAATGGCATCACATGATAAGCCCCTTAATTTGCCCAGTGATCACATGATTCCTAATCCTACTTAGTTTCCCGGTTATGCCGATGCCTAGTGCTCCTTAGGGAGTCTTTGCACCCATTCCTTTCTCTCTTATTTTATTGCACATTGGGGATAATTCTTGTTTTTTGTTAGGGGTGGGTGTACTTAGTTTGTTTGATTGATTTGATGCCCTTATTGGGCTTGATTTTGATATATTTGATGCCCTTAATGGGCTTGGTTGTATATTTGAGATACTATTTTACCCTTGTCGGGTATGTTTTGATGGATAATCTTTATTTATCCCTTGTCGGGCTTGTTTTTCATGCTTATGATATGGTGCCCCTCGTCGGGCTTGATCTTTTACATTGCATATGTATCTGAGGCTTTGAATGGCTTAGTTATTTTGCCGGATCAGTTTTACAGGTCTATTGTCTTACTATCCCTGAATCAAATTCATGCTTAGTGCCTTCACTGGGCCCGTTTGCAGAATGATTCGTGAGTGCGTAATTTCAAACTCGCCCTCGATATTAGTAAATGCAATAAATTTCGAGGGTTTTCCTTATAACATGGTTTTTTTTAAGGAGGAAAATTTTTCTTTTCTTTGTTTTTGATGTTGAACCGAGTGGAAATTTCCTATGATAGATTGAGAGGCGACTTTCTTAAGGGAAAATATTGGTTTTAGTGTTTTTGTCGAGACCGTGTCGCACTTATCTTGAGAGGGACCACCAAAAAATTTATAGCAAATGTTTTGAACTTGAGAAAAGAGGGAAAAAAGAATTCAAGCATTCTCTTCACATGATCTTTAAGTGTCACGACCTAAAATCGGATCTTAACGGTGCCTACTATAACCCCCCAGTAGGCAAACCAAAAACTCAAACAAATACAAAAAGTAAAGCAAAGTACAGATAAAGCGGAAGTAAAATAATGACAAGAAGGGACCACATGTATAGATATATACAAAATGGTACAATATATACAAATGGGCACTAAGAGGCCAAGAAAGTGGGGTGAAGTACATAAATGGCCCTCATAGGGGCTGGTGTTGCTATTTTGTCCCTCATAAGAAAATTCTTACAAAACTAGCCTTCCTTCCTTTTTATATATAGAACAACTATCTTTTTGTCCCTCTATACCTCAAATATTTTTAAATAACTCTCCATGTTCATTTGCTTCTCAACTTCTATTTTTATTTCTTTTTCTCTTTTTTTTATTTTTCTTTGATTTTTATTCTTTCTTTTCTTTTTTTTTCTCTTCCTTTTTTTTTTTTCTTTTTCTCCTGTCTTCTTCTTTTTTTTTTCTTTTTTTTTCTCTTGTTTATTTTTTCTTTTCTCTTTTATTTTTTGTTATCTTTTTTTCTTTGTTTTTCCTTTTTTCTCAACCTTTATACTTTTTCTTTTATTTTTTTTCTTTTTCTCCTCTCAACTTCTACTTTTTTATTTTTCTCCTTTTTTTCTTTGATTTTAAATTTTCTTTTCTCTCTTTTTTTGGTCATTTTTCTCAATCTTTATTTTTCTTTTTTTATGAGATGTTCTATAACTCTTGTTTTAGAGGCAAGACTTAGCCCAAGAACTTCCAAACAACAAATTACGCCCCATGGGCAAGACTTGACACTATCACATTGTGTCTTGATTTATGAGATGCTCTATAACTCTTGCCTTACAGGTAAGACTTATCCCAAGGACTTTCAAGAAATAAGTTACGTCGCATGAGCAAGAGTTGACTCTACCACATTGTGTCTTGATTTATAAGATTCTCTATAATTCTTGCCTTAGAGGCAAGACTTAGCCCATGAACTTCTAAATAACAAGTTACGCCCTATGGGAAAGAATTAAAACCACCATATTGTGTCTTGATTTATGAGATACTCTATAATGCTTTCCTTTGAGGCAAGACTTAGCCCAAGGACTTTCAAATAACAAGTTACGTCTCATGGGCAAGAGTTGACACTACCATATTGTGTATTGATTTATGAGATGTTCTATAACTCCTGCCTTACAGGCAAGACTTAGTCCAAGGACTTTCAAACAAAAAGTTACGCCCCATGGGCAAGAGTTGACACTATCACATTATGTCTTGATTGATGATATGCTTTATAACGCTTACCTTACGGAAAGACTTAGCCCAAGCACTTTCAAACAACAAGTTATGCCCACTTTGTATCTTGATTTATGAGATACTCTATAACTCTTGTCTTAGAGGCAAGACTTAGCCCAAGGACTTCCAAATAACAAAGCACGCCTTTAAGTTTATTTTGATTTCAAAGAAAGAAGATCATCTTTGTTGATTATCCAATTTTCTAGTCATTAGCAAATAATAATAGAAGTTGAGAAAAAAGAAAAAAGAGAAAAGGGAAAAAATAAAAATATGGAAAAATAAAAAAAGACAAGAAAAAAAATAAAGGTTGAGAAAAAAGAAAAAAGAGGGAAAAAACAAAAAAAGGTGAAAAAAATATAGGTTGAAAATAAAGAAAATGAGAAAAGAAAAAAAAAGAAAAAAAAGTTTGAGAAAAACGAAAAAAAAAAAGTAAAAGAAAAAAACAAAAAAAAAAGGAGAAATGAAAAAAAATAAAAATTGGGAGACAAATGAACATGGAGAGTTATGTTATTGAGGGGCAAAAATATATTTATTCTATACCTAAAAACGAAGGAAGGCTATTCTTTAAAGACTTTTCTTATGGGGAACAAAAAATGAAGATCACTCACTTTGGGGGACACCCCATGTAATTTCCTGAAGAAACTGTCATGACCTGATTTCTCAAGTCTTGATGGCACCTACAACCCCCTTGTAGGCGAATCAATCCCCATAGCCTGGAATGGTTAGTAATGAGCCACTATCTAAGTGAAGCACGCAAAATAAGAATAACAAGCGGAAGAAGGTAAAGAAGGCAAAGAAAAGGGAAAAACCCCTGAATATATATATATAACTACACCACCCCACGACCTGGTATCATAAGTGCAGGAGCCACTACTAAATATACAGAGTACTAGAGCGAGAAAAAGTAAAATATACAACTATCTCTCAATATACAAAAGAGTCAACTCTGCCAAAACAAGAGATATAGCCAAGCCCCGATCGCCAGGAGCTCACCCTATGTCTCGGATGTCCCAAAATTTGCATGAAATCCCCCACGTCAATGGCGATGCCTTGCACTAAGATCTACACCAAGAAGATGCAGAAGTGTAGTATGAGCACCACTTGCATAAGCAACCGGTACCTAATAGACATCATAGGTCGACTAGGCACATATAAAATGTAAAAGCAGTAGATAGTAGATATGGGAAGAAAAGGGTCACATAAGCTAATAGAGTGAAGTACAAGGAAAGCTAACAACAGATAGAAGGCATAAAAGAATACACGTGTACTAGCTAGCCACAGAAAATGTATCACAGAACATAGATGTAAGAGTAGAGGACGCACGTGACTCCTTTTAATAACAGTAAATAAATAAATCTTAACAAACAGAGTGGTGTACCGGTAACCTCAAATAAAGAGAGAGAAAGAAAGACAACTAAACATAAACATGATAAAAATACAGCTCACAAGGTAAGGATGATCGAAAAGTAAACTAGCAGGTAACACTAATCTACCTACAATCCCAACGAGCACCCATACACCCGAGGAATAAATACAAGTTAAGACAAACCCTACCGGTATCCCATACTACTAAAGAGTACACTCAGCAAACAACAAACAAAAAGGGTGGAACCACACAAAAATGAATGATATGATATGGTATGTCAGTGGTACCGTATGCACCTCCTTCAGCACCCGTAAGCCTAGCAGGCAGTGCCCATGAAAGGGCTTCCCACGTATACCTCTATTCCCTTACATACCCCTCCTCCGGCACTCTCGGCCCATAGCCCTTAGTCAGAATCATCAATGTCCATGGAGGTCTCCACGAACACATACCAACTCTCAAGATCTCAGCATACGTACCGAGAGTCTATCCGAGTCTAAAATCAGTAATAAAACCATGTCTAGCACTTGGCCCGGTCGAGTCTTGTATCATCTTAGTTACCAGTGTGAAAAATTAATATTTAATCCCTATTACTACAAGAAGATCCATTAAATCAATTTTAAGTCCATTTGTAGCCATTAATGACTGGAAATAGGCCCTCAGGGCCATGCAAGGTTAGAAGACCTGTGATAGTCAGGCCTGCAGCCCTGTAGTGGCAATACCAACGCAGAAAAAGCTCTTTTCATGATGATGATATGCTCAGATACAACCAACAACTTAATATCAACCTATTGACCCTGCACAGGTTCAATCCTCTCTACAGCACTGATAACCAGCTAACAATCGCGAATCAATGTCAGAGATTCATGGACACTTTTCAAATATCCCACTAACTATTTTCCAGAAGCATATGCAAAGGCCACTCAGGGCCGTAAGGGATAATGCTACCATACTAGCTCACATACTGAAGCACAAAAAATGAGAACAGACAACAAGGAAGCGAATAAGGTCTGGGGTGCCAACCTAGTAATCCCAACCCAAATATGACTAAATAGTATAATTACATTCTATATAGGCCAAGTCTAAGATCGGTAAACCATAGCCTACCTGGAATCCAATGAAAAGTTGTTGGAAAGACGTCGTTCGAGCCCAAACTACTCCGAGAAGACTAAATAGTGATCAAACTATCAAAAATATAATCTCCTCATCAATACGAAGTTAATGATGCCTATAATGCTAATAATTTAGCTGGATCAAAATCTGGATCAAAACAAGCTCATGGGCCCCATAACCCAAAAATAAGGATGGAAATTACCATGAGTTTTCGAATGCTACTAGGAACATATGCTAAATAATTGAGCATAATTCGGGCAAGGAAAGGGCCTAAAACAGCACCTAAATCTCAAGAACAATTTGAGAATCAAACAAAGAAATTAACGGGAATTAAAGGTTAGAGACTTACAATTGAAGGAAGTAAATCAACCACGGGTACGAAAGATGCCACCCTAGCACTCAAAGATGTTCCCACACAGAAATTTGAGCTTAGAGCTCTAGAAAAATGGTGGAAAGAAATAATTTAAGACTTAGAGAAATGAAGGAGATGCCCATTTAAAACTGCCAATGATTGGCGCACCTACGCCAAGACCACCGCAGGGATGGAAGTCAACAAGACCTTCAGCCCCGCAAGTGCAGTACATATGCCACAAGGGTGGCACCACAGGGGCGGGAGAGGGAGTGCAGATGGGCCCCTGCCGATGCCACTCGGGCCACAGGTGTGGAACCCAAAGTGCAGGTGCAGCTGCATAAGTGCGGCCAATGCACCACAACCGTGCCCTATCAGAACCAACTGCAACTAGATGCAAACACAACTCAGCAGTTATCACGACTCAACTTCTCGGTCATGATGGCACCTACAACCCCCCAGTAGGAGAACCAATCCCCGTAGCCCAGAACAGGTAGTAATGGGCTACTATCTAACAAATAAGAGAACAAGACAAAGAGAACAGATAAAAGGAATATAAATATATACATATGTGGAAACTAAACCAAACCCCAAGATCTGGTATCATAGTATAGAGCCAAAACTACATACATGGAGTGCAAACGATCCAAACAATATATACAGATGTCTCTGAATGGTAATAGAGCACATGAAGCAAAAGATAAACTAAAGCTAAGCTCCGATCGCCAAGAGCTCACCCTCAGTCTGAAGTAGTCCCCGACAGATCTCCAAGCACGAGTCACAGTGATCTAACGGCGGTGGCCCACGCAAGGATCTGCACCCAAAGATGCAGGGGGTAGGGGTGAGCACCAAATGCGAAGCATAAGGTACCCAGTAGGTATCATAGGCCGACTGGGCACATATAAGATAAAAGTGTAGTAATAGACAGAATAGAAGCAAGCAGTCCACAGAAATCAACTGAAAGGTAACAGGAACTAGCCCAGAGGGGAAATCAACTAGACCAAGTGAGGCTAGTAAGCCAGAATAACAACACCCATAGGCACGGTGAAAAGTAAGGAAACAAACGCACCTGGGGTCAATTGACACAACAGTGTATACAAAATAAGTTTACGAAATGGACGGTAATAAACGACCTGGTACCTCAGAGTGTAAAAAAGGGAGAAGAGTAATGAAGGCATGCTCCAGAGCAGCAATACATCAAAACTTACTAATCATATCCATCTCAATACTATCTATATAGAGAACAATTCCTGTAAGTAAAAATAAGCAAAAGTCTACCTACAGTCCCCCGGTCGCCCATACAACCGAGGAACACAAACAAGTGAAAACAAACCCCCCGGCATCCCATACTACCGGAGCGTACAATCAACAAACAACAAACAAGGGTGGAGCCTCAAACAATGAATGATATGATGCATGAAGATCTCAGTGAAATGGTATCTCTGTATGTACCTCCTCCGGCGCCGATCCGGCCCAGCAGGTAGGTTCCATGGAAGGACTCTGCCCGTATACCTCTACTCCCCCGTATACCCCTCTTCCGGCACACGCAGCCCGTAGCCCCTGGCCCGGCTAGCAAGGTCCATGAGGTCCCAGACCCCATAC